>SKCR01019397.1:0-130703 GCA_019454045.1 Zanthoxylum bungeanum | reverse complement strand
TTAACCGTACTGACAAGACGGACCAAGAAACATGTATCCAATACATGTTACTTTACAACCATATTTAAAAGCAGAGATTTTCCAATGGAAGTCTTAATCTACATCAAATGCAGAATTTTAATCTAAATCATTTTCTAAACAATTCAATTCTACCTATGGAAAATATAACTTAATTTACAATTAAATTTCCGTTACATTTTCGTTAGCGTAGAACCGAATAATTAAGAACATATCTAGACTACATGCATGTGCAAACATTAAATTGGATTAAATATCAAATATCAAGCATGAATAATGAATGGATGTAGTAGTATCAGACCCCATCTGATATCATTTTTGATGGGGTTATACAGGCGGAAGCGCGATAATCGGGAAAAATCGACTTTTAAAACTTTTTAACAGTCCCGATGAATAATTGGTATCGTATGCCAATTATAAATCCGTATTTTGCCTTAATCTCTCATGACATTCATAAGTATGATAATTTCACCAAACTATAATTTTTCCCTTAATGCGATTTTACAGAAAATTCTCAAACACTTCCGAAACATTTCCGAAAATTGTAGAAAAATTTCTTACGCATTATATACATCCAATTACATCCACAACAACTCAATTTCATAAATTAAGCCCAATTGAATTAATGACAAATTAATCAAATTAATTCTCAAATTAATTCAATTCATATCCATAACTAAATCCAATTTGGTCAATTCATTGAGTCACACCATAAAGTTTCTCTAAAACAATTCTAGGTCACTTATGAGTGGCTAATATAACTCTAGAATGACAATATGAGTATCAAATACCCTAATTGGGTCAATTACATTAATTGCCCTAATTTATTTACACATGCAATCCTAATATAATCAATTGGTTTTTCTACAAGCAAAACTAATCAAACAAGCATAAACCCTAGCTACATCATATGTGAATCAATTGGAACAAATTGAAATAATTTTCAACACAACAAGTTAAGGAATTACCTTAACTCCTCCACTATTCATAATTTAAGCTCCAATTGAAGTTGTTTATGCCTCATATTTGTTGTCATGCCAATCCAAAAGAAAAACCCCAAATTGATTTATTTGAAACCATTTCAAAACAAGCCAAAAACACAGCCCTCTTTAACCGCATGACCATTGTTCAACATTTAAAGAAATGGCCAAATGGCTTGGCCGAGAATCAATAAAATAAAAATGAAACATTTTTCACTTTTATTTATTTCTTTAGCTAGGCCGAGAGTCAAGAAAAAAATAAAAATAATAAAAAAATAAAAAACAAAATTTTCATTTTTCCTCTCTCTCAGCTTGGGCGTGTGTCAAGAAAAAGAAATGAAACATTTTCTTTTACTTTTTCTTTCTTCATCTAGGCTGACAGTCAAGAAAAAAATTGAAAATCAAATTGCAATTTTTTTTTCTCTCTCTTAGCTTGGCCGTGTCTGTCGAAAAGGAGAAAATGAAACCCATTTCATTCAATCTCATTTTTTTTTTATTTGGCCGAAGGTGGCTTTTTAAAAAGGGAAGGGTATTTTAGTTATTATAATTATTAACAACACTTGGTTATAATCATGCCAAACATGTACCAAATGTGTGGTTTTAAATTTGCCACATGCTTATCAATATAAACATAATACTCTTTAATTAATTAAATAATTTAATTAATTAAATTGTGACAAATATAAAATTAACTAAATAACATTACACATGTGTCCAACACATGTAAAATTTAATTAGTCATTTATATAATTAATTAATCAAATAACAATTATTTAATTAATTAATCTACATGAACAAGTGTTATTCTCCAATTAATATTAATGTGTATCTAATCAAATTATGTATCACATACACATACACATTAAATAATAAAATACCCCAGCATATGTAACATTACGAATAATCAAAGTATTCATAATTTAATTGCCCTAGTGCTCTACGAGTATGCTTTATTAGCGAGACTCTCTAAGTTTAGGTTTATCCGTCACGAAATCCATTTTCGTGTTCATAATTCACCCACTCATGAATTATGACGACCACAGATAATCTCCATAAACTATGCAAGCCGAGGTCATTGCATACGTATAATCCCTCTGTCACGGGCTATCCATATTATACCTGAGATATAGATGAGAACGTCAAATCCGTTCGGTATAATATAGTCGACTTTCAATTTACGATCTCAAAATAACACTCGGAACATATTTCCAAAGTTATATCACAGCCATGGATTTACTAGATCGTAAACACATGCGGATGCCTATGCCCTGTACACAGGACTGACGGATCATATCTTGATACGCACTGGATATCATGAGCATCAGTCCGCACCCAACGAACAGGCGGAGGTCTAATCATGAATAGATCGTTGACGTGACTGCCATCAAAGTGTGGAGGATAACTCATATATCCCACTGTGATATCTCAAGTCGTACGACCACTATCCTCGCTCAACTCGAGAAGGTTCCTATTGACGTTGGTGTACCATCTATTAGGAAACCTTGAGTGAGTCGTTCAGTGTTTTATCAAATAAACACCTACATGTCTATACGAGTCTCTAGAGACTCATGGTTCATTGAGATAAACCATCGAACCAAGTCACGATATACGACATGTACTGGTCTCAACAGATTTTACTAACCGACCTGTGTTAGCAAATCTTGACCAGGAACTTTATTTAAGGATATACAACTAGTAGTGCGTTTCCCAATGTCAATTACAAATAACGTTGTAATTGTGCACTATACTGTAAATCCTAGGGTCTTTGTCTAATATACACTTATCACTGAACCAGATTCAGTTTCGATCTAATCGTAATCAGATATCTAATCTCAATTTGACCGAATAAGCGTATAAAAGATAAGGGTGTTACCGTTAAATTAATAATATTATGGAAAATATAATTGCTCGTATTTATGAATCGTACATAAATACGATCCGAATTGGTACTCCGAGCACCAACCCAAACACAATAGCATATATCCTAACAAAGAGTGATTTCGCCATGGTTGAGATTGAAATGGATATTTCCATGAGTGATTTAAAAGAAATAGCTATGAGTGAGGATGGGAAAAGTGAAGTTAAAGAGATGAGTGAGAATAAAGAAAATTTGGTAGAGATTGAGATGAGTAGGGGTGAAGATAAAGTGTTTGAGGTTGAGTTGGGTGTAACTAATGATTCTTTGCCTATTGTTTGTAATTCGTTTTTGCAAGATTTTGATGATGTGATTATAAAGAAATATTCTAATATTTTACCACCATTTAGAAGAAATGAACATCATGATGCAGATGTTTTCATTCCAAAGCGACCAGTTCAGATTCAAGGATGAATCTTTTCAAGGAAAATATGAATTATATGATCCAAAATGGCCAAGTTGGGATTCTTTCACATGCCAAACTTAGACAATTCAAAAGTACAAATGGAACAAGTATTCATGTATTTAATTGAAGTTATCACTACAAGAAATAGTGAGCTAGCGACGGAAAATATTCCGTCTCTAATTAGCGACGAAAAATCCGTATCTAATTAGAGACACAGTTGCTATGGTTTATTTTCCCTCTCTAATTAGCGACAGAAAAATCCGTCGCTAATTAGAAACAGAAAATTCATCTCTAATTAGAGAGGGAAAATTACGTTTCTAAATCCGTCTCTAATTAGAAACGGAAAGTCCATTTCTAATTTGAGACGGAAATTTCAGATTCTATTTAGCGACGGATTTTCCGTCTCTAAATTGAAACGGAAATTTCTGTTTCTAATTACGTAGGGAAATTTCTTTTTTTTTTTAAAAAAAAAAATTTGTTTTTAAAATTTTTAAAGAAATTAATTTTATTTTAAATAATATTATTAATATTTGTAAAATTATAAAATAAATATATTAATTACTTAAATTATAAAATAACAAAAAACAAATAGTAAAATTAAAATTTTATTATATAAAGTTATTAAATACAATATAAAAAAAATACATATAAATTAATCATCATTATCTCTCTCCTCTCAATGAGTCGGATGATAAGGTGGACTTGAAGAGGAAGGCTGTGAACTCAAGTCTATCATCATCCGAAAATACCGCTCCATCTCTTCCATCTTTTGTTTGAGATCAATCATCTCTTAATTCCTTTTATGCTGCTCTTCCTCTAGTCGGTGCATCTCTTCATTTCTCTTTTGTTGCTCTTCATCTATTCGTTGTTGTATAGTCTGCATCACAATCATAACTCGCTCTTGTACCCGCTGCTCAAATGTATCATCAAAAGTCGTACCGTAATACGATCTACTTGAGCTGCGTAACGATTTTGGATATGAAAGCGATGTAAGAGAGCCGAGACCGTTCACTCGGTGTTTCTTAATATCCACTCCAACATCATCTAAGTATAGGCAATTAGTGTCGAGCTGAGTCTTAGGCTCACCAAAACTCCTCTGAAAACTGAGATGCAATCGCTACCATTTGTTCCATCGCAGCCTACCATTAATAAAAATATATATAAGAAAGAAAAAATGATTTTCTTAAGAGAAATTAAAAAATATTTATTTATAAACAAAAAGTTACATTAATGTCACTAGATCTCTTGTCAACAAAAGTAATGTCATCTTTGTGTGCATATGCTTAAACACCTAATAGCCTGTGGGTGCACGTCTCAACTGAGATTCCTATTTAAAAATAAAAAATTAATAAATAAATTGAAAAATAAAGAATTAATAAAAGTACCGTCTTTCTTTGTTCCATGTTTAAAAAATCTAACCATGTCAATAGAATGCTAAATGGTAGACCTCGAGCCTTTAGAAACACCTGATCCTTCACCAGCCTTCTTAGTCTTTCTATTTTTTGATGCTTGCTGAGATTTTAATTTAAAATCTGCACTACTCCAATACTCCTGCCATTTATTCCAAAAATTATCTGGAATGCAGAGAGTGGCTTCCTTCATTTTTTATATTATAGCGCCATTTACAGAGTTTATCGTTTATACGATTCTGGCACACATTATTCCTTGTAGTCCTAACAGCGACCGCATGAGCAGAATCCCACTGATAAAATTTCTGTAAAAAAATAAAATAATTTGAATACATAATTAGTAATAAATAAGATAAATCATACATTACATATAATAAAATATACTTGAAAATTCATCCCAATAGTATTCTTTTATGTCTTTAGGCACTTTAGTCCATTGCGTGCCCTCATCTGCAAATTTCCCTTAAATATTTTTCCTATCCTGCGAGAGGCCGAAGGTATGAACCTGCGTATAAAAATAATAATAAATTTTAGAAGTTTTAATAATTAATAATAATAATAATAATAATATAATAATTCATAATAAATAATAATAATAATAATAATAATATAATAATAATAATAATTAATAATAATAATAATAATACTAATAATAATAATGTTGACGGCTGATTTTGGTCTCAGGGCAATATGGGAATATTACTCCGAGACGATCCTCTCTCAATAGTGAATTTGTTCGGTTAATGGGGAACTAAAAACAAATTTAGCAAAAGACATAGAAATACACCAATCAACAAGGAGATTTAACGTGGTTCGGCGGATCAGATCCCACCTACGTCCACGGGCACAAAACGAACGATTTTTTTATTACCGAGATATACTTCTCTGATATCTCTTGTGTTTACAAGTCTGATCATAATGATCTTGATATTGATTCTCATCCCCTTAAGCATACTCTACCCTCCTATTTATAATAGTGCAGAAATCAGATTCATCTTTTACAAGGGTTTCCTAGTCGAATTAATCTCATTCTTCCATAAGGATTCCTAGTTTAAGATTTATTTACTTTTCTTGTTCCTATTAAGACACTGTCGTCAGTTTCTCCTATGAAAGTAGGATAATTTGTCATCTTATCCGAAAAAATAGGATGCCTTATCTTCCTGAGCACGCCTCGCTATCTGGTCGGTCTTCATGAGGTCGGTCATGGTAGTCTTTGAACTGAGAATGCTTCTGCCGATCTGATAATGCTCGGTCATCCGAGCAAAGTGGTCGGTCACCAATCATCAAATGCTCGGTCTCTACCTTTTGGCTTTATAACACTTATGTGGTCGGGTCGGTATTAATGATTTCGATCAAGAAGGGAATTATCCTTTTTACCCCCGCTGTGCTCCTTAAATAACATAGGACCTGAAAACACCATCAACATCTGTCCCCTAGTTCTCGGTTCCAACAAGTCCTACAAGTTGGTGCCGGGAACTATATAAGAGTGGTACGGTTGATGGACTAATAGTCGATCTTCTCAAGGAGAAATTTCGTCGGCCCACACTTACATCCTGATCGGTCTGACTCAGGTGTTCGGTCTGACTTTCTTCCTACCGAGGTGAAATCCCCTTATTGTTCTGTAATTTTGCCCCTCGAGACGCGCGCAACCGTCACATCCTCTTAAATGGCCATCGGATCACTTCTAGGGTTTGATGGGAGCCTGCCACTTGTCAACCATCCGTCGTGCTCCCGCCAAAAGCAAAATAATCCGACCGTTATGGTCAGTTAAAAAGACGTCTGATCTCAGCCGTTCATCCAATTCTGAAAGATCATTTTAAAAGCGACACGTGGTGTAAATCCGACGCTTTCGTTCAATCCAACGGCCACAAATGCACCGATCAGACTATAATAAAACAGAGTAAACAATGTTACCTTCTTTCACGAACTCTTTGATCTCCCCAGTCAACGAGAACTCTTCTCTTTTGGCTGTGACCAGTGAATCCTCAGAACGACCAGACCGCTCCGGGCAATCTGCAACCCTTCTAAAAGAAACAAGTAAGTCTTTTGAACGACCTTTTTGCTTTTGCTTTCCATGTGTTGCGAATCCCGCTCCCTTTTGTTCCTTTCTTTTCCCTTTTTTTTTTGTTTTTGTTTTGTGCTGTTAGGGAGAGATTTATGGCTTGACCGATGTTATTAGGGCATTTAGAACTCACAAGCTTAGCTTCAGAATTTAGCTATAGACTGACTTCCCCCCTCTTTCTTTTATTTCTCGGATGTCAGGGATGTCTGACACCAGGTCTTCCTCTGCAAACCCTGCTAAACCTCCGACTCCCCCTGTTGAAGAGCTCTCCTCGAGCTCGGGGGCACCAAGCATATAGGACCTCGACACTACCCCCACCCATTCTGAAATTGAACAAGATACTGATTATCAGAGGATCCCTCGGAAGGACCTAGAGTCCGGTGATTTTAACTAATTGGCTCTGGACATGGACCGTCCTTCCAAGATAACTGAAGACGACCTCGCACTGCTCCGGCAACGATATGACATTCCGATAGATATCGCCCTTGAAGTCCCCGGGCTAATGGATCGTGCTAGCCAACCTGATGAGTGTTCGATGGCCCTTCTTCCGGCTTTCTTTCAGTGTGGTCTTCGGCTACCACTTCAACGTTATTTTGCCTGGATGCTGGCCGAGATGGAGATCGCCCCCTGTCAACTGAGCCTGAACAGCTGGAGGATTTTGCCGGGCTTCATGTGATTTGGAGTCGGGCGGGACTCGGTGAACCTTCTCTTGAAGAAGTGAAGAGGCTATATCGATTGAAGGCCAACCTAAAAACGCACCATGGTAGGTATTACCTTTCTACTTATGCTGATTCGCCAAACGTTGTCGCAAGCTCCCCGACTCCAACAAGAACTTCAAAGACTTATGGTTTTGGGCCACAGGAGATTGGGGACGAGTTCTGAGATCGTATGAAGAGGAGGTCTCTGTCCCGGATATCTTTAGAGCGGGAGGTTAGGATTTTAACCCCTAGCGTTCTTACTTTTGATTTAATGGTAGGATTTTAACTTCTTTAATTCTTCCCAGCCTGTTGGGGGGACGCTCCCAAGGTTTCTCATCAGGTCCGGGAGCGGATATGCTGGGCTCGGCGCTATGCCGATCATTGGAAGAAATTGGTTAATGATGCGGCCTTTCTTGAGTCGGGCCTGATTCGAACTGCTCCTCCGAAGGTCCCGGGGCGGATATGTGGGCTTTACTAACCTTCTAACCAGTCTTCTTGTTTGCTTAGCATGATGATGATTTGGATTTTCTTGCTCAGATTCTGGACTGACCACTCTTCTTGCTCTCGCTTTCTTCCTTCTCTCTCTTCTCTTCTTTCTTTTTTTGTGTGTAGGACTGGCTGGCGCGACAAAGAAAACCGGCCAGGTTGGGACCAGGCCCTCTCGGAGACGGCCAGCGACAGTGAGGCCAGAGGAGTGACTGAGGAGGCGGCCCCGTTGGCTATCCAAAGCTTATCTTCACCTTCCAGGGTATCGCCAACAGTCTCCGTCTGTCCTGCCAGCCCATCAAAACCTACCAGAAAAAGGAACCGTCCATTCGGGGCGGAGGAAGCCGAGCTGGTCCGGGAGGCGGAGGAGGAACGAGTCCTGAGTAAGAGGCAGCCCGTTCAGAAAGAGAAGAGAGTGCCGGAGGGTTCCTCCAAAAAATAGAAAGGCACCGTGATTCTTGGCGTAGATGACCTCGGTCAGGACATTCGGGAGGCCATTTCTCATCTGGTGCCGGCAATCAATGAACTGGCCGAGGCGGTCCCTCCGGACAAAATTCCGAGATACGAAGATCTCTCTCCCGAGGATGTGGTTACTCTGTTGTGTTCTCAGATGGCAAAGGTAGTTATTCTTCCCTTATTCCCGCCGTGAGTTTATAACTTAGTTTGATTTCTGATTTTCTGTTTCTTTTTGGCAGGCGACCTATCTTGCGGCCAAGAATAAGGATCTTCTTCTGAGCCTTTTGTCTGAGGGCGGCCAAGCCCAGAGGCTCCAGAACCGGCTTAGTGAAATGGAGGCCGAGCTGGCCCGTAAAGATGAGAACATAAAGAATCTGGAGCTGGCTGCTGTTGAGGCCCATACCACAAATAAAGCTCACAGGGCCGCCGCCTCTCTAGAGAGGAAGAATGCTGATGCTGCCAAGAAGGACTTGGACGCTGCCCAGACCGACAATAGGATCCTATAGGTGGAAGTGCGCAGCGTTGAGTCCAAGCTGAGGGCCAAAGATGAAGAGCTGGTACGTGCCCGGGACGAGCTTAATAAGAGGGAAGTTGAGCTAGAGGCTGAGAGAGACGCAATCCGCCTTGAGGGGGTCGGGGACTGCGCCGAGATCATCCCAATGGTACTGCCCAACCTGGATATGGGGCATATCCACATGGCCATCCGCTTCTGTAAAGGGGAAATTTCATAGAAGGAGTTTCAAAGGTGGTTACCCCTTTCTCCCGAAGAGGTGATGGATCCCGATCCTATCTCGATTGCCCTGGCTCCTGAGGTGGACCGACCTGAGGCCCTTGTTCTTGAAGAGATTCGATCTGAGGCTCCTGCCCCTGCTCCTGAAGCCGTAATTTTTGGGGCCTCCCAAGCCGTCCATGTGGTATCCATTGTCCCCTCTTCTGAGGCCGAACCCAGCCAGTTGCCACTCATACCTGTTGAGGAAGAAATAATTGCCCATGCGCGGGCTGAACTGTAGAGGGTAACCCGAATAAGGCCCCGTGTAATCCCGAAAACACTTTGTTTTTCTTGTAATAACTCTTTTTCACGACCCTATTTATGTGAATATCTTGTATGCTTCCATTCCACTTTTCTTTTTTGATTCTTCATGACTAGCTCCGGTTGTTCTCCCAAAAACGTCCACTTGATGACCGACTCCGAACTAGGAGAAATACTTGGCTCACTGGGGAAATGTTACGTCCCCAGTTTGAAATTGACTCGGTGGGATGTAAACTGACCCCGAGCTGAGAGAAACACTTAGCTCTGGGGGGATGTTACGTCCTCGGACCAAAAAGGATAGATTCGGTGGGACGTAACCCGACCCCGAGCTGAAAGAAACACTTGGCTCTAGGGGGATGTTACGTCCCCAGACCAAAAGGATGGATTCGGTGGGACGTAACCCGACCCGAGCGAGCTGAGAGAAACACTTGGCTCTGGGGGGATGTTACGCGTCCCCAGACCAAAAAGATGGACTCGGTGGGACGCAACCCGACCCCGAGCTGAGAGAATCAAGTGGCCTTCGGCGGAACAAAATCCAGTCCCGAGCTGAATAACCAATTGGCCTCGGCGGAACGAATCCAGCCCCGAGCAGATTAACCAAGTGGCCTCGGCGGAACGAATCCAGCCCCGAGCCGATTAACCAAATGGCCTCGGCGGAACGAATCCAGCCCCGAGCCGATTAATCCTTGAGACTTATTCAGAAGGGAAGTGAATCAACCTTTTGAAGCCCTACCAAATTTGGCACGGGCGTCCCCTTTCCAGACCGGCGAAAAAAAAAAACAAAACTCTGGAAAATAAAATTAAAAGGCGGGGGAGACTTAGCACTTATCCTAAAACAAAATGTTAAAGTGTAAACAACAACACAGATTCCTTAAGACAGCGTCCTGTCCGAGGTTTCCAAATAACAATCCTGAATCTTTCAATTCAGAGTCCCGGCGAACCATGATTTGGATCAAAGAGCGTTTTAAAATGGTAAGGGCACATCCTCCATACTTCAGGTCTCCATGAAGCCTGTGTACTGTTCGAGGGCTCCTCCTTACAACGCTGGAGCAAGCATACTCTACGAGGGCACAATCCCCCCTCGTGCTATACTTCTCTTGGATCCAAATGATCAAAGAAATAATGATCAAAGAGTGTCCGAGACATTAAGGGCATATTCCTCTTTATGTTCGGTAACACTGGAGCAAGCAATCGCCACGGGGTATCATCCCTCCCCGTGCTATACTTCTCTTGGATCCAAATGATCAAAGAAATAAGGATCAAAGAGTGTCCGAGACATTAAGGGCATATTCCTCCTTATGTTCGGTAACACTGGAGCAAGCAATCGCCACGGGGGTATCATCCATCTCCGTGCTATGCTTCTCTTGGATCCATTAATCAGGTAGGTGAGGATCAGAGAGTGTTTGAAACAATAAGGGCATTTTCCTCCTTATGTTTGGTAACATTGGAGTAAGCAATTACCACGGGGGTATCATCCATCCTCGTGCTACGCTTCTTTTGGATCCATCGGGTAGGCAAAACATATGTTGATGGTGTTTTCAGGTCCTATGTTATTTAAGGAGCACAGCGGGGGTCAAAAGGGTAATTCCCTTCTTGATCGAAATCATTAATACCGACCCGACCACATAAGTGTTATAAAGCCAAAAGGTAGAGACCGAGCATTTGATGATTGGTGACCGACCACTTTGGCTCGGATGACCGAGCATTACCAGATCGGCAGAAGCATTCTCAGTTCAAAGGACTACCATGACCGACCTCATGAAGACCCACCAGATAGCGAGGCGTGCTCAGGAAGGTAAGGCATCCTATTTTCTCGGATAAGATGACAAATTATCCTACTTTCATACGGAGAACTGACGAATCAGTGTCTTAATAGGACAAGAAAAGTAAATATAGTCTTAAACTAGGAATCCTTATGGAAGAAGGAGATTAATTCGACTAGGAAACCCTTGTAAAAGAAGGAATCTGATTTCTGCACTATTATAAATAGGAGGGTAGAATATGCTTAAGGGGATGAGAATCAATATCAAGATCATTATGATCAGACTTGTAAACACAAGAGATATCAGAGAAATATATCTCGGTAATAAAAGTATAGTTCGTTTTGTGCCCGTGGACGTAGGTGGGATCTGATCCGCCGAACCACGTTAAATCTCCTTGTTGATTGGTGTATTTCTCTGTCTTTTGCTAAATTTGCTTTTGGTTCCCCCTTAACCGAACAAATTCACTATTAAGGGAGGATTGTCTCGGGAGTAATATTCCCATATTGCCCTGAGACCAAAATCAGCCATTAACAGTTGGCGCCGTCTGTGGGGAATCCAACAAAAATCAGCACACGTAGTAAGACAATGGCAGAAGACGGAAATCACCGATCATCAGGAAGTCCAACTACGGACTGGGTAGAGAAGATAGAAGAAAACATGAGGAAAGAAAGGGAGGAAAACCAAGCCCTTCTGAAATCCATGATGGACCGACTAGAAATGGTGGAAGGGAGGAACAACGAGAGATTTGAAGCCGGAACAAGTCAGAGAAGAGGTGAGACGGCGGAAGGAAAAATGTTGTAGATACAAGTGAAGACGATAGACCCAGAAGGAGGGGCCCCTACGGGATAAAATCCGTAGTGGTAGAAAAAGATTCACAAACGAGGACACATGGGAAGAAGAAGAGGGAATACAGCCGCAAGATTCCTCCTATGATAGCCCCCGAAACATCAGAAGGGGAGAAAGGAAGTATGGCGAGCTGAACGAGAGACCTCAAGTCATGAGGAGCGCCATGACCGGGGAAATAGACACAAAGAAGGCCGCAGGGCCCGGCATGGCAACTCAGATAGTAACATGAGGTCTTGGTTGAGGAAAGAGATGGCCAAGTGGGGAGTAAACCTCAAGACCGATGCAGGAGATGCCCGGGACGGTGAGGAGGAATCCCCCATCGCAGAAGAAATAATGTCGGCGAAATTCCCGAGACGATTCAACATGCCTACCATGACACCCTACAAGGCCATACTGACCCAAAATCCCATATTGAAAGCTTTGTCCTATTAATGGAAGTCCAATGAGTAGTGGGGGATGCCATTTGCAAAGTATTCCCCCTAACCTTAGGCGGATCCGCCATTCTATGGTACAGAAGTATAGCCCTAGGGAGCATCCGCAACTTCGCGCAACTCAAAAAATCATTTGTGCGACACTTCAAAGGGGCCTGCGTTCCTAAGAAGACAATTGGGGAGTTAAGACTCATCAAGCAGGGAGATGACGAGCCCCTGAAGGCCTTCATCGAAAGATACCATAATATGGTGCTCGAGGTCGGGGGATATGAGTCCCTCGAGGCCTTGGAAAGTTTAAAGGGGGCCTTAAGGGTTGGAAAGCTGTGGACTCACCTAAAAATCCAAGATACGCCGGATTATGCTACCGTCCTGGAAATAGCCCGAAAGTTTGTTTTGTTAGAGAACGAAGAGAAAATCTCCCGGAGAATCAAGAAATTCAAGCCAATACCTCAGAACAACCAAGAAAGAGGAATCTCGAACCAAGTAAACCATGTAGTCAGGGAAGAAGCATACATTCCTCTGAACAAGCCACTAGGAAAAATCGTCATGGAGATCCAGGAAAAAGGCCTCTTGATAGAACCTAACCTCATGAGATTTCCCCCAGATAAGAGAAATAAAACGTCTTATTGCGTGCATCATAATTTGAGAGGACATGCGACGGACGAGTGCAAAGACTTGCGGGAACAAATGGAAGACCTGGCTCGGAATGGATATTTAAATAAATACATTGACCATGAGGTTATGGCGGCTAGACAAAGGGCACAACGCCGACAGATAAATATCATCGTATGAGGGAAAACACTGGCCGAAGATTCTAACGTTCCAGAAAAAACTACAGCCGGGCTTGGGGGTCGGAGGTACTGGAAGCGGAAAAATCCTCGGGAATATAAGGTGGTCGGTCGGTGCCAATAATGTTCACTGACGAGGATGCCCGAGGGGTGAGTTTCCCACACGATGATGCGTTAATAATCAAGGCAACAATCGGCGGTTCAGAGGTAGACAGAATCCTGGTGGATCTCGGGAGCGTAGTGGATAAAATCTCCAAAGAGGCTCTGGAGGGCCTTGGAGTGGAGTATGCAGCTCCGACCGCCGATGGCACTCCCCTATACGGCTTCGGGGGTTCAACGGTCGTCCCATTAGGGAGAATACGATTAGCAATGACGATCGGAACTCGTCCCCGGACTCGGACGATCATGATAAACTTCACGGTGGTGGACTGCATGAGCAGTTATCAAGTCATTGTCGGTCGACCTTTCATGATGAAGATAAAGGCCACAATGTCCTGCCATTACTTAAAGTTAAAATTCCCCATCCGGGAAGGGATCATAATCGTGTGCGGGAGTCAAAAGAGAGCCCAGAACTGTTTTTCCACCCTCTCACAGGAAACCCTCTATGTTGAAAGAGGTACCCAAAAAAGACAAGTGAATGAATATGGAGAAGAAGCAATGAGGAACACAGGTCATCGGCCAAATAAAGTTGCCCGATTAGGGGCGGTCGAAAAACTAGAAGAAACAGAACTTTTCGGACCTGGGAAGAGCGTAAAGATAGGGGAAAACTTAGACGAAAGCCTGAAACAGGGCCTGCTGAGGTGTCTAAAGGAGTACCCTGACGTCTTCGCATGGGGCACGACAACATGCCCGGGATTGATCCGAAATTCATCAATCACCGCTTGGCAGTAAACCCGTCACACAAGCCAGTCAAGCAGAAAAGAAGAACCTTCTATCAGGAACGGTGCAGGGCAGTAGCGACCGAGGTAGACAAATTATTGAAATCCATATTCAAAATTTCGGGGACATACTCGATACGAAGGCATGATCAGAGGTCGAGACATCAAATCCATGACATACCGATCACAAGTGCTACCATAAAAATCCCGGGCATAGACAATCTGACCTAACTCGCTCCACTTTCAAAGATCAAGACCACATCAAGGGGGAAGAGGTATAAAGGAGCACGAGAACCCTTCGCAGTAGCCGGAGCACAACTACCCCACAACTTATATGTACCGGGGACATTCCGGGATGGTAATCACGAGGAGGGAGTGCCCCCATAGGATAACCTGCCTGACCAGTTTGGGAGATACAAACGCAAGGAATACGTTACCATATATTTTGCCTACCCGATGGATCCGTGAGAAGCGTAGCACGAGGAGGGATGATACCCCCGTGGCGATTGCTTACTCCAGTGTTACCGAACATAAGGAGGAAAATGCCCTTAATGTTTCAAACACTCTCTGATCCTCACCTACCTAATTAATGGATCCGTGAGAAGCATAGCACGGGGATGGATGATACCCCCGTGGCGATTGCTTACTCCAGTGTTACCGAAAATAAGGAGGAGAATGCCCTTAATGTCTCGAACACTCTTTGATCCCCATTACCTTGATCATTCAGATCCGTGGGAAGCATAGCTCGGGGAGGGACGATACCTCGTGGCGATTGCTTGCTCCAGTGTTACCGAACATAAGGAGGAATATGCCCTTAATGTCTCAGACACTCTTTGATCCCTATTTCTTTGATCATTTGGATCCAAGAGAAGTGTAGCACGGGAAGGGATTGTGCCCTCGTAGCGTATGCTTGCTCCAGCATTGTAAGGAGGAGCCCTCGAACAGTACACAGGCTCCATGGAGACCTGAAGTATGGAGGATGTGCCATTACCATTTTAAACGCTCTTTGATCCAAATCTTGGTTCGCCGGGAGTCTGAATTGAAAGATTCAGGATTGTGTTTTGGAAACCTCGGGCAGGACGCTGTCTTAAGGAATCCGTGCTGTTGTTTACACTTTAACATTTTATTTTGGGATAAGTGCTAAGTCGCCCCCGCCTTTTAATTTTATTTTCCAGAGTTTTGTTTTTGTTTTTCGCTGGTCTGACAATGGGACGCTCGTGCCAGATTCGGTAGGGCTTCAAAAGGTTGATTCATTTCCCTTCTGAATAAGTCCCAAGGATTAATCGGCTCAAGGATGGATTCGTTCTGCCGAGGCCACTTGGTTAATCGGCTCGGGGCTGGATTCATTCCGCCACGGCCACTTGTTTCTTTCTTGCTCGGGTCTGCTCTTTTACCACCGAGACTGATGTTTCTTTCCGGCTCGGGTCTGCTCTTGTACCGCCGAGACCGATTTTTCTCTCCGGCTCGGGTCTGCTCTTGTACCGCCGAGACTGATATTTCTCTCCGGCTCGGGTCTGCTCTTGTACCGCCTAGACCGATGTTTCTTTCCGGCTCGGGTTTGCTCTTGTTCCGCCGAGACCGATGTTTCTTTCCGGCTCGGGTCTAATCTTGTACCGCCGAGATCGATGTTTGTTTCAGCCCGGGGTCGGGTTACGTCCCACCGAGTCGGCTTCTTTGGACTGGGGATGCAACATTCCCCCAGAGCCAAGTCTTTGTTTCAGTTCGGGGTCAGGTTACATCCCACATAGTCGGCTTCTTTGGACTGGGGATGTAACATTCCCCCAGATCCAAATCTTTCTTCAGCTCGGGGTCGGGATACGTCCCACCGAGAGACTTATCATCGACACGGGATTGGAGCATCTCCCACATGGTCTGCCCTCTATTGGTCTGGGGAAGTGACATTCCCCCAGAGCCAAATGTTCTTCTAAGCTCGGGGTCGGGTTACGTCCCACCGAGTCGATCGTCATCAGCATAAGGGCAAAGCGTTTTCTCCACAGGTTGATATCGGGATCCTCGTTGACTGAGCATATGAAGGTGGCAGGAAGGACCAGATTTGCAACCAAGGCATTTTTCTCTACGGTTCCGGGAGTGACCACTGACAGATTCATCGGCACACCATCTTTTTTTATAGTTCCCGGCATCAACTCGCAAACTCATTGTTACCGAGAACTAGGGGAAAGATGTTGATGGTGTTTTCAGGACCTATGATATTTAAGAAGTACGGCAGAGGTAAAAAGGGTAATTCCCTCCTCGGTCGAAATCATTAAATACCAACCCGAGCACATGAGTGTTATAAAGCCAACAGGTAGAGACCGAACACTTGATGATAGGTGACCGACCACTTTGGTTCGGATGACCGGGCATTATCAGATCGGTAGCAGCACTCTCAGCTCAAAGGACCATCATGACCGACCTCATGAAGACCGAGCATATGGCGAGACGTGCTCCGGAAGATGAGGCATCCTATTTTTACGGACAAGATAATAAGTTATCCTATTTTCATGGGGTAAACTAGTAAGTCAGTGCCCTAGTAGGATAAAGGAAGTGAATGTAGTTTTTGACTAGGAATCCTTATGGGAAAGAGAAATTGTTTCAACTAGGGAATTCTTGTCGGAGAAGGAATCTGATTTCTACTCTATTATAAATATGAGGGTAGAGTGTTGACCGGCGTAAACACACACGTATAACGCAAGCGTACGTATCGTTCAAGTAGTATAATTAGTATCGATCCCACGAGGACTTAATACCTAAGTTATTAATTTTATGAGGTTAAATGATTACTAGTATCTAACAAGTTGTTTAATTGATTTGAAATAGCGACGATTCTAAATTTAAAGACAATAAAATAAAATTGTTGGAAGGTAGATTTTAAGAAAATTCAATATTAAAAACTATATAGGGTTGTGATTTATTCCAATATTAATTAAAGATAAAGTGGTTATATATAATTGGGTAATTTATTGATTTATTAACCTGGAACACTAATGTATGTAAAAGCATCTTCCGATGGTCAATTACAAATACCTAGTATAATCCAATTGAACCATATGTCTATGTCAACCAAATTACCTAGATTCATTACGATTAAGTTCCAATTAAGACTACCCCGCCCGACATGTATATTCCTATCCTGTAAGGAAATCTATTGAAAGGGTTATCTATCCTTAAGGAAGATCGTGGGCTATTGAATCTAAGGTCTTAAACTTAAAATCCCTATGTCTAGTTCATTTTAAGTTTACCTAATCAATTTAATTAAAGGCCAGTTAATTAAAGAACATTAAGATTAAGACTCAATAAATAAATCTTTATATTACCCAAATTATTATCTAACCCTTATAAACCCGTGACATTGAATTTCATCACAACCGTAGATACTAACTTAGTTATTACACATAGCTAGGGCTGGTAAAAACTTGAAAATAAAAGACATAAAATGCTGAAAACTAATTGCGTTAAAATAAATACTGAAAAGTAAAAATACAATAAAAATAAAATGCTAAGGTAAAAGGAATTACTTTTACTATTACTAATTTAGATATCTCCCAATAAAATAATATATAAACTTGTGATATTATTTAACCAACCGACCAATCTGGCGGTATCCTGATTAAGTCCAATTAAGTCCAACCAGCCATATAGGCGGTAATATTTGTCCATAATCCAGCCATAAAGGCGGTACCAAAATAAATTTATCAACCGACCAATCTGGCGGTGTCCTTGATTAATCAGGTTTAAACCAACAGAAAATAAATATACCAACCGACCAATATAGCGGTATCATTGATTAATCAGGTTTAAACCAGATAAAATAAATATACCAACCGACCAATATAGCGGTATCATTGATTAATCAGGTTCAAACCAACAGAAAATAAATATACCAACCGACCAATATAGCGGTTTCCTTTATTAAGTCAGGTTTAAACCAGATTAAATAAATTTCCCAACCGACCAATCTGGCGGTATCCTTTATTAATCAGTATTTTAAGTAGTAAATATATTATTTTTAAGGGAGATTAAACTAAAGAGCAACAGTAAAAGAATTACATTTCACCTTAGCTGAGGAAATTACCTCATCATGGTAAATAGTAAAACTGTAAAAAAATAAAGAAAGTAAACTATTATTATTACAAAAAGTAATTAAAATTAAATTACAAAAGTAAAAAAAATTAAAAACTAATATTTTTTTTAGAGAGAGAAACTCTCTTTACACGGAATTTGAAGAGAGATAATAACAACTGAAAAATGAAAATTCGCGCAATATTTATAGAAAATTTTGCCTTCAGCGTCGCGACGCCAGGTCTGCGTCGCGACGCTGGAATAGTAAGACGTGGCACGCTGAGAAGGTGACACGTGGCATGGCGGCTGACTGTTCACGCGACACGTGGCAAGGCGGCTAAGACTCAATTATTGTGATGACGTCATTGATAACGTGGCGATGATGTGGCGCTGACATGGCGAAGGCGTGTGTTGCAATTGTCGGCACAATAGGATTGCGACACGTGGCGACACGTGTCCCGCTGTGATTGGCGGATGCTGACGTGGCAAGTTGACTTAGTTGACCCGCTGACGTTGCTGATGACGTGGCACGGTGCATTTTAGCAAAGTCAAACTTCTCAAATTCTGACATGTTGACCCGGCGCACTTTAGCAGATTCGGCGCATGCTGGGCGTCGCGACGCGGAAGGTCTGGGCGGCGCGACGCTGGAAATTACCAAAATGCCCTTTTTTACCAATTTTCACTGTTTTACTCCAAATCACCTCCAGAATGTCCTGAAACTTTATTTATCTACAAAATAACACAAAACCATCAAAATATTCACAAAACTCAAGAAACTATACAAAATATTAGATTAAATGAGTGGGAAATAGTGATATAAATACCACTCATCAAGTGTGCGTAAGGGGGATGAGAATCAATACCAAGATCATTATGATCAGACTTGTAAACACAAGAGATATTAGAGAAGTATATCTCGTTAATAAAAGTATCGTTCGTTTTGTGCCCGTGGACGTAGGTGGGATCTGATCCGCCGAACCACGTTAAATCTCCTTGTTGATTGGTGTATTTCTCTTTTTTTTGCTAAATTTTCTTTTGGTTCCCCCTTAACCGAACAAATTCACTATTGAGGGAGGATCGTCTCGGGAGTAATATTCCTATATTGCCCTGAGACCAAAATCAGCCGTCAACAAATAATAATAATAATAATAATAATAATAATAATAATAATAATAATTATATAAGCTTTCAAAAATCATACTGATCATGAGTAGCAGGTATAATCATAAGTTTGGTACAACTCAGTAAACTCTGTGCTACATGAGATGATCCAGCGGAAGTCGATCCTGCTGATGTCTGAGTAGTAGAAATAAGGGTAAATGGGACCGTAGAGGGTCTATCGTCCTATGGTGTGAAATGTGATGAGAACCTATGGCCTGGCCGCTCAACTCCTCGTCTTCAGCCAGCTGGATATGCTCCCCGTACCATATCTATAATTAATCAACATCTCTCAAAAACTTAGACGAGGTAATACACCGCATTTCAGAACTTATTTTTAGATGTAAGAGATCAAAATATCAACTTTGAAAATCTTTGTTTGTGTGAGAAAAGGTAAATATCACCTTTAATTGGGCGAAAACTTACAGCAAAGCTTGCACAATTAATGATTCAATATTTTCAATTACAGCTTTAATGCATGAGTGCTTATTTCATATGAATTTTTTCTTAACTTGTTATGCACATGATATTGATCATACCTATGATGACTGTAACAGTACAACTATACTTGAATGATACTTGAAACAAACTTGATAGAAAGTTAATACTTTCCTATATAGAATAAAATGAATTGAAAGCTCAAAGAATAATGCATTGAAGGCAAAAGGAAAATGGTCACTGCCAATTAAGCTGAACAATATTGAATAGAATAAAATGCTAGCTATAGCTATTCTATTCGAGTGAGAAACTCGAAAGGAAAGGATATAAATTTTTTATGTGCTTCCACTCTCTTTGCTTCACCATGGAACTTGATGCAGGCAGCTATGCACTCACGTTTTGTATTCATAGTTAAATCCTTAGATGGGTGACTGATGCACATTATAACATCCCCAATCCGAAAATATTACCGGCAGGGAATAGGTCGTCCTACTCTCTCACTATCTGACAATTGTTAATCTGATTTCATATATAACCTTATGCATGGAACCGATGCCTAACTATATCAACATAAATGCATATTACTTTTCATACTAAATGCTCAATTTTAGTATACATTACAACTATGACAGTGAATAATTGTAGTGCATTACATATGTAATATTTACTACATGACAAATGACATTCCTTGACTCTAACTAAACTGAACTCTATCTCTGACTTGACCTGGTGGACTGAACACCCTAGTGACTGTCATCGGTATCCATCTCTCGAGCTCAACCTCCAAGAATACCTGCAAAATAAAACACTGGGAGATGGGGGGTTAGATCATTTGAACGATCTAAATGAGTGGACGATTAAAATAGAAACTGATATGCTATAATGAAAACTCATGGTTATAAAACTGAATCTGTCACTAAGAAAAATTCTTTTTCTGAAAAACTCTTTTTTATCCAAGAACATACTTTTTCTATGAAACGTTTCTAAAAAGGTTTTTCTGTCAGTAAAACTCTAAGTTTAACTTTTCCGTCTAACTCTTTAGAAAAATATCATTATTGAAAACTGTGTCTCTGAAAACTTTTTCTTTTGAATTCTGTCACTAAAATCTGTCTATGAAAAACTTGACGCATGGGGGCGTTACGTATCACCGTCCCCCTGTTGGGTTTCTCTAAGGTCCCAATGATCATTTTCAAGCAAGAAACACATGTGAATACAATAATGAAATATGGCGGAACATACTTACATTGATCGGTTTGGATGCGACGAAGAAAAAAAAACTTTTCCTCCATGGTGATGAAGCTCTCGACCAAGGACAGTTTTTGAGCTCCTCATTTTTGGTCACCACCTCCATCGATGCTCCAAGCTCCAAGCTTTCAAATGGTGATTCCATGCTCACGAAATTAGTTCCCTATCACCTTAAGATGACTCCTTTGTGTGCTAGCACTCTTGATTTTCCAATAAAATCATCATCTTGCTTCTCCTTGTATCCTCGGTTTTTGACAGTAAATGGAGAAGAAGAAGTGGTCCAAGACCGTGAGAGAGAGGAGGGAAAAAGGCTCCAAAACCGTGAGTTGTTCTAAGAAAGAGAGAGAGAAAATGTGTTATATATTTTGTTTTTAATTTTCCAAAAATCAATACCAAAAAACCATTTTCAAATTCCAAAAGTCAAAGGCAAAAAAACAATCAATGCCTTCCAACTACCAACATCAATCAATAGTGACATGTTGTCACATCACTCAAAGTGACTAGACATTACATCAATCGATTGACGAGTGATTTGACGCTAGATGTGACTTGTGGGCCGCACTTTAATTCGAAATGCGAGTGCGCCCGAAAACACTCCCGGGCTCGGGTTTGTTAATTCCAAATTAACGAATTTTCCGTTGCGACGAAATTAAATCTTATTTAATTAAATAACTTTGCCTAGCAAAATTACTATTCAAGTCGCTAACGAATTAATTCTAAATTAACTCGTTCGCCCGAATTAAAATCTAATTTCAATTTCGCGTCGAAATCCAATTTCATATAATATATCGAATATATTATTTTATCGATTAATTCCAAATTAATTGTTCTCTCTCTTTAATTAATATTTTATCCCATATAAAATATCTCCGTAATTAATCCCAGATTAATTTTCTCTCTCTTATAATTAATCCCAGATTAATAAAGTGTGAGTCATACGTCATCGGTGAATCTTCGGGAAGCGACCCTTGAGATCCCCAGATATGTTGGCAGTAAATCCGGTCGTCGGACTATCCGAACACGTACGTAACTAGTAGTACGTTTTTACCGATTTACAAGACAATGTTGGCTTCTAGCAAAGCGCCATGCCTACCCAATTCTCCAGAATTATCCTTACTGGAATATATGATCTATATCAGGCGTAGTATACGTAGTATTGCGTATTTCGATCCAGCATCAGATGTCACGTGCAAGGCCTGGGGCTGGAAATGTGTCTGCCCTTTACGAAGCACATATCGGATCTCTGGTTACTAGTCTCTATAATCGGATAAACATGACCTAATCATAATATCCCGATAGTTGCAGCATATAAGAGAACCAGTTTTGTATCCTACGTGATCATCATCTGCACTATGACTGGAGTGATACTTCCATCTCGACATCACACCCAATACACTACGATTCTCAATATACCCAGAAGAGCGTACACAGAACCTGTTAAAGCCCTTGACAACCAAAACCAAAGTATATTGATTGTCGCAAGTATTAGCGGTGCAAGTCTCAGGTTAAGACCAAATACACCTACCCTGATTCGGACTTCCATAGACACATAGTCATACTACCAATGAAATTATGAGGGGTCTATCCAGAGCAAAGCTGTTTCCCATACCATCGGTAAAACACAACCTCCTACTACACTTGCATGAGTATCATATACCCAAATATATGAGAACTATGCCGTTATGCCCTCCACAACGCGCACAAGTGTAATACTAGTCTTTAAAGCATTATCGATGTCCAATCTCGATAATACTCTGACTAGGGATATTTAATGATTAAACCTTCATGGATTGATACTGTCTCATATCATCTCAATCCGTAACTAATCATATGGACCTTTCATCATTTATACATCTTGGTAATCTAATTACAAATGATGAAAGAGCAATTTCCTTTGTCACATAGTTAATTTGTAGAACAACACCATGATCTGTACAAATAGTGACGCTATGGGTCATAATTGTCCAACAATATCCCACTTGGCCTATAGCCAGTCACTCAAGTGTCTTACACCCAAACTATGTACTGTTCGCTCAAACTTCTGCTGAGGAAAGGCTTTCGTCTGCGGATTTGCATGATTATCATCTGATACGCTTTATTCGATCATCACATCACCACGATCTATGATCCGAACGAATCAGATGAATAGTCAAAGTATTTATATGGATCGTTGATGAGACCATTAATTTTTTAGGCTGTGATGTAGCCCAGCTCAGCTGCTAACATAACTATTTCTAATCTAATTAGATTTATTATCAATCTAGAAGGCTTCTATTTCTGCCTCAGCAGCAGCAATAATCCACTTTTATTGTTTATTCGGTAACAGTATCTTGCATGGAAGATTTCCAGCTCACTATTCCGTTATTCAAACTGTATAGTACCGTTTTGCGACTTATAGCGTTTTTATCGGTTAGGAAACTTGCAGCAGTGAACCCAGTCACTTCAAATTCTCTTTCTCCATAGTATAAGACAACATCCTTAGTTCCTCTAAGATACTTAAGGATGTTCTTAACATCAATCCAATGACTATCATACGGAGAATTTTCATACGTATAGATATAGATGTAAACGTCAAATCTCTATAGGTATTATCCCATCGACGTATCTATTAGCAATCTCTAAATAACATTCGGAACTTACTTCCGAAGTATACTGTGGCCACAGATTTAACAGACTGCTAATCATATATGGACTACCTATGATCTGTACACAGAACTAATGGATTCTATCTTGATACACACAGGATATCCTGAGGATCGGTCCACACCCAACGAACAGGCGGAGGTCTGATCTAAATAGATCGGTGACGTGACTGTGGCATACATCCATAGTGGTATCTCAAGTCGAAGGACCACTATGATACTCAACCCGAGAAGATTCTTATTGACGTTGGTGTACCATCCATGAAGAATCTTCGGTGAGTCGTTCAGTGTTTATCCACTATAAACACCTACACGTCTATACGAGTCTCCCTAGACTCATGGTTCATTGGGATAAACCATCGGACCAAGTATCGATATACGACATGTACTGGTCTCAATAGATTTGACTAACCGACCCGTGTTAGTGAATCTTGACCAGGAACTACATTTGATAATATACATTTAGCAGTGACACTTCCCAATGTCAATTACAAACTAGCTTTGTAACTGTGTACTGTATTATATATTATCGGGCCTTTGTCTAATATATACATATCACTAAACAACATTTAGTTTCAATCTAATCGTAATCAGATCGAATACGTATATAAAAACAAGAGGTGCAACCATAAATAAGTAATATTATGGAAAAAGGGGATGTTCGTATTCATGAATCAGACATAAATACAGTCCGGATTGGCGCTCTGAGCACCAACCCCAACAATTTCTCCCACTTGCTCTTGTGCCAATCCACGGTATCATATACACATCTCAATGTGTATCGTATACACTTGGTTCTCAAAAGCTCACCTAGCACTTAAGAGGTAGGCAACAAGAAGTAGGTCCGCTATTACATATTGAGTTTGTCCAAACAAACTCCATCGTTCCCATAGTCAGCATCATTCATATTTTTGTAGAATCTAAATTATACATAATATGACTCTAATGCTACATCAATTTTGTGCTACAACTACTGAGTTGTCTAAGTATTTAGGGATCAAATCCAAAATACTATGAAGACAATCGCAAGCACAACAACAATACAAAACTTCTAATTTATAAGGTCATTATGCAACTTCATAAGTCAATACTTCATAAGTTGCATCTAATTCCACTAAATAGTAGAATCTTTCGTGACACTCCCACTGCATCTTTTGTCACTCTTTATGACGTAGACTGTCTAATGTCATAATTAGTCTCAAACCTAATATGACCTTATTGGTTGCAGAATGTATTCTCCATGAATTAGAACTCGTTCTTAATATCTCAAAGATCACAAAGAATATGTTTCAAGATCCATCCAATGGTCTATAGGGTATCAAAAATAACTCGTAACAATTACGATCAAATCAATATCTTTAATCACACATAATAAAATATTCATTATGTCATCATCAAATGATACATAAGATTGATTAGACATTCTAATCAATATTTCTTTCGAAAAAGGATATCATTTACGAAAGATGAATACTATATACAAGACACACATTAACTGTCAAATAGTTTATACTAACTATCATACAGATAGCCTTGTTGTGTCTTTTATTAGATCATATCTCATGCACGACTACTAGGAGTATCTCACAAGTCTCTTAGTTTTATATCTTATATATATAACTTTATATCGTATATAACTGAGACTACTCTCACTGCTTTCACGGAGTAAAGAAGACTTAGGTAAACCTTTTACCTCATAAACATCTCATTATTACCATAATAATGATAATGTTGTTAGGATATATAACACTAGAAAGTAATTTGTACGCTCCCACTAACCCTTCAATCACATATGTATTCTCTATACTTTGACAAGATCAGCGTTACAATCTGACTGATATCAAAAATAGAGAAAACGATTTTCGAAAGACTTATCCGAGTCTACAATAGGCTCTATAAGCTAGCACACTAAACTGTGATCTCAGCAACACAAACTCTAGGGCCATTCCAGAATGAACTCTTCAAACAAAGAAATCACAACTGATCTTTTATCTGAATAAGTCATTCAAAAACGCCATTTTGTATTCTTTAGCTAAAATATACAGTTTAATATCAACATTAACCAATATATCTTTAATTGTTCAATTAGCGTGACTAGAGATAAGTTTTCTCAGAATCTACAATAAATTGCTGAGTATAACTTTTCTCACTGTCATATATAAAGGTCAAACCTTTAATAAGCTCACACTGCTTTCGCTGCGCAAACAATTAGCACATATCATGAACTAATTCATAATAAAATCTTAATCAAGTTCAAAACTTGATCGTAGTAAGCTATGAACAATCTTAGATCTATGGTTCAATGGTGAACTTCCAGAATCGATATCAAATATCGGTTCCATTATAAGTTATATGATATTTTTCTTCAATAAGAAAACAACAGAACCATTAAGTATCAAATACTCGTGAATGATTATGTTATCCTATTGGACTTGTACAGAAGATGTATAAGGGTTGTTTTATCTTATTAATTACGTAATTCCAATTATAGTTTATCATCTCACAATTGACTTCAATAAGTCAAGTCTTTTTCTACAATGATTAACATCAGATGTTACACACCAAGTAATAAAATATTTATTACTTAGAATCGTAGAAATATATTCTATCAAATAGAATACTATATTCTAAAAATAGAATAAATGATAAACTCTTACTTATACTCCCGAGGTGTAAGTAATTTCCATTATATAACTATTATATAAAAGAAATATTCAAATCTTAAACTTTTCAAGATTCGAATTTTCTACCTATACATATCATATATGCAACTGTAGAAAATAATGGAACATTAATTAAAGAGATGGATTAGTGTTACTGGAGCATAATCCCAAGAGTATTGAAACTAATTCGGTAACATTCAATATCAAACGAATCAAATCATATAAGATTCAATTACTCCCACTACTCAATTCCATCAAGGTGGAATCGTGGAAGAATAATATTGAATAAGAATCATATTCACTGAATAACTTTAGAACTAATTGCTTTAAATTCATATGTTTGATCTTATCAAAGATCTTTGAACACTTCAAAGACATTTAATGAATTTTGAGGATAAAGTTCTCTAAAAACTTTAGATTGAATATATTTGAACAAGTCAAAATGTTCAATCTATGTTTCATCGGAACATATTGAAAGTTCTTGATACTTTCAAGAAGTTCAATATGTGTTCCTTCAGAAACACGTAACTAATTTATGACAATTCATAAACTAAGTTACGAAGTAAAGAAAAACTACCTTAAGCAATTACAATTTATTAAACTACATACATCCCTGTATCAGTTAAATAAATCTTTTGGTGGTCAATGACAATCATGTTGGAATATGACCATAGCGTCACTATTTGCACAGATCATTGTGTTGCTGTAGCAAATTAACTATGTAACAAGGAAATTGCACTCTCGTCATTTGTGATTAGATCACCATAGATATATAAATGAAGAGAGGTCCCTATGATTAGTTCCTGGATTGAGATGATATGAGACAGTATCAGTCCACGAAGGATTAATCATTAAATATCCCTAGCCGTAGTATTATCGAGACTGGACATCGATAATGCGGAATAGGCTAGTATTGCACTTGTGCGCGTTGTGAGGGCACAACGGCATAGTTCTCATATATATAAGTATTGGATACTTGTGCAAGTGCGATAGGAGGTCGTGTTTCGCCGATGGTACGGGAAACAGCTTCGCTCTGGATAGACCCTTCGGAATCCCATTGGTATTATGACTAGGTGTCTATGGGAGGCCGAAATCAAGGTAGGTGTGTGTATAGTCTTAACCTGAGACTTACATCGCTAATACTTACGACAATCGGTAAACTTTGTTTTGGTGGGGTTGGGGGATCTTAAACTGGTTCTGTGTTCACCTCTTCTGGGTTTATCACGAATCGTAGTGTATTGGATGTGATGTCAAGACGGAAGTGTCACTCCAGTCATAGTGGAGATGATGTCACGCAGGATACGGTATTAGTGCTCTTAAGTGATGCGCATCCAATCGTGATATTATGACCAGGTCATGAATATCCGATTATAGAGACTAGTTACCAGACATCCGATATGTGTTTCGGACGGGGCAGACACTTATCCAGCCCCAGCCCTAGCACGTGATTATCCGATACTGGGCCGATATGCACAATACAATCGTATACTACGCTTGATACAGATCTTTGATATTCTTTGATGAATATGTCCGGAGAACTTGGGAAGACTTGGTGCTTTGCTAGGAGTCGACCTTGTCTCGTAAATCGGTAGAACGTAGTACTTGGTACGTACGTGATTCGGATACTCCGACGACCGTATTTACTGCCAGATTATCCGGGGATCTCATGGGTCGCTTCCCGATAATCCACCGATGACGCACAACTCGCACTCTTGAATAATCTGGGATTATATAGAAAGAGAGAGAGAAAATTAATCTAGGATTAATTACAGGGATATTTTATCCGGGATAAAATGTCGTCTAAAGAGAGAGAATGATTATTTGGAATTTATCGATAAAATTATTATATTCGATATAATAATCGAAATTCGATTTCGACGCGAAATTAAAATTAGATTTTAATTCGGGCAAACGAGTTAATTTAGAATTAATTCGTTAGCGACGTAAATAATAATTTCGCTAGCCGCAATTATTCGATTTAATTAACGTCGCGACGTAAGCTCGGTATTTCGGAAATATCGAACCCGAACGCGTGAGTGCACGTGGGCCCACTTTCATTTGGAAACGTGTGGGGCCCACATGACACATGTCATTTTATGCATTATTTAATTCTAATGTATTGCATGGTGATAGTGTACAATACAGTCAATGGTTTTGCATGGAGTTTGAGTGTTTGACACTCTAAGCCATTGCATGTTTTGTGTCATAAGATTATTATTAATTTAATAAACATTATGGCATAAATATAAATTGATTTTTGGTAACAAAATTCAATTAACAACTCTCTCATTTTGCTCTCTTCTCTCACGCCCAAAAACAGAAAAGCTCACTGGTTTTTGAAGCCATTTTGGCGTGAACAAGGGAAGCTAAGAGTGGATTTTCATGGTGAAAATTCAAGTGCTAGCACACTTACAAGTCTTGCGAAGGTGGTAGGGAGGTTCGACCATGAGCCGGGATCCATCCAACGAAGCTAGGAGCTCCGTTTCTTCACTCAAATTTCTGTTTTGCAGGGCAGTGGACTGCCACCAGTGGGGCGTGAAAGGCAGTGTGAAGAAAATGGCTTGATTCGTCTTCAATTGGCATAACCGATCAATGTGAGTATTCCGCTACCTCCGTTGATGTATTCACGCATGTTTTCATGTCTTGATTTGATCTTGGGACCTTAGAATAAACCAACAAATCATTGGTTTTAAATAAGATCTTAATCACCTTCCCGAATACAATATTCATTAAATGGATAAGGATATGTGGTGTGATCTCGTATCAAACCATCATTTACCATACAGAATAAGCATCCAATGCATAAGTGATAAAATCTCATAAAGCACCGTTCTAAATTATTTACTTTACCGAATAATTTTTCTTAATGTTTATCTCTACGTCAATGACACTACTAGTTATATTTAAAATATATAACAACTGTTTATTAAGAACAAGTAACTATCCAATAGTCGCAAGTTCCGATATCAAATATCAAAACAATCGTTAACTAATATTTTAAATAACTAGACGGGAGATCTAGTATCCAATACCTATAGTTGTTGTATTGTGAAAATTGATATTTTCTATACACAACTATATGTATCTCCTTTCTTTAGCTTTACTATTTGCATTCAACTATACATAACAGTTGCAAATAAGTGATTAGAAAATTGTGTCAGACACATTGCCTCTAAAGGTCATTAAAGCTAAGAAACGTCATTACTAGATAAAAAAAAATACCTAATGGGGCTTTATTAATGCCAGTCAAGAATCTCGAGACATGAACTAATTCAAGTCAATTTTTACTGCATAAGAAACTATTCTCTCTAAAATATTATATCCTAAAAGGGATATTTATCTAGATTATCTATCATGACTTAGAAACTAAGTCATTAACCATCTTGATTTTGAAGAAAATCGGAACAACAGTTCCCGATGGTTTAGACCAATCTAAAAATATCCTAGTCTAGTAGTATCTAGAACCTATTCTAAAATAACTGCAACCAAGAGTCAAGTCAGATAACATATCAAAATATGTGTGTGTAGTGAATTAAAAGTTTAATTCTATCTAATATAGATTAAGGAAAACAAACAAGCGGCAATTTCCATAATAATACACACTGGCTAAGTTAAGGAATTTTTAAACTTAGCAGTGCCTCCCACTATTTTACGTAATACCGTAATCCCCAACGGAAAAAAAACGAGAATTCAATAATTAAATCGAATTCCATAATGGGAAGAGGACCCCATGAATATATTTCGACTCACAGCAGAGGCACGGTCTCGCCTACGTATATTCACAGGTAGACAACTCATTGTCAATCACTCATTAGTGACTCCTGGGTTTCCGGTCCTGGTCGTTTCTCGTTGTCGTTGCTAAAGCAGGCTCACAAGGAGACGTACCAAGGTTAAACTCACCAATGATAAACTCAATTTAATTGCGTAACCCTGACAGCTAGGGCACGTTCAGGATTCCGCTTTCGCTTGAATTTATCTAGTATCTAATATACATCCGGCATAAATAAATCTCTATCGGCTACACCCTCACAGCAGAGGCACGGTCTCGGATGTAGTCACGCAAAAATATTTATAAACCGTATTGACAAGGAACCAAGAAACAAGTATTCCAAATACTAGTTACTTTAAAACCTTATTAAGCGGGGATATTCCATAAAAGATTCTTTTATTTATTTAATCAAATTAAATAAATATATGCATGCAACAAGTAAAGAAAAGAACAAACATTAGATTTTAAAGGCTAATCATATCGGGGTGTCCAGAATCAGACTCGCTCTGATACCATTTTGAAGGGGTTTTAAGGGGGAATATCGGTAACGCAGCGGAATCGCGGAAAATCAAAATTTCCGATTTCAAAAATTTTCTTGGATCAATTAAATAAAATTATTTATTTAATTATCCAATTATCAAATTCTGAAAAAATTACACAAGAAATCAAATTTCTTGGTAATTACCGAATTGCCCCAAAACTTTGTAAGTTTATCATTTTAGTCCAAAAGTTGTCAAATACAATTTTGGATGATTCTAAATCATTTCTAAAATGTTTTTCAACACATCTAATGCATCAAAATCAGATTTCACACAAATCCCCAATTTTTAGTCTAATGCCGTGAGCCACCCAAAATTTTCAATTAATTGCAATTTGGTCCCTTTAGTTCAAAACATGCCGAGATCAATTCCAATCAACCTAAAATTTTACATGCATCATATTCATACCATAATACATCACATATATGAAAATCCCCAAATTTGGAATTGGTTATGAACCCTAATTTTTCAATTTCATCAAATTGTCCAATTTCACCAAATTTACAAAATCCAACACTTTAATCCATTCAATACTTCACCAATCAAGCCTCAAAACTTTGAAATAACTCTAGAACAATTCTAGGTCACCAAGGAGTGGCTTACTAACTCTAGAATGGCAACTTTGATTTTCAAAGAATCAAAAGTAAGTAAGCTTTGAAACCATTTCAAGGCTACTTACATACATGAATCTTTCATCCAAGTTCTCAAATAGATAAACACAAACCATAGAGAGGAGAGAGAGAACATCCAAGCAACAAAAAATGATGCTAAGCATGTTAGAAACAATTTCCATGTTGAAGACTTAAAGAAAATACTTACAAAAACAAGTTTTTCCAAGACTTTTTCCTTTTGTCCTTCAAGCTTGCTCTCAACTTCTTTTGTGTTATTTTTGTGTGTTTGAAACTTATGAAACCCTAAAAAATGAAACAAACAATATATACCCCTCATATTTGTCTTGGCCGAAAATTAGGCATAAGGAAAATATCATGATATTTTTATTTGTTTCATTTAAAGCTTTGTCAACTTGTTTACTTGAATCATTACAACTTTAATAACCTTTTAACAAGTCCACAAAAGCAACTCAAGCCATTAAATAAAATATCATAACCTTAGATATTTATATTTTTAATTAATTAAATTATTTAACAATTAAATAATTAAATAATTATTTAAATACAAATATATTAAATATATGTATTATATTTACATTAAATATCAAATACATATATATTTATGATATTAGTCGAATATCTCAATTTGATAATTAATTAATGTGTATTTGATAAAATCTAACATTAAATGCAAATACACAAAAATTAGGAAATGACTATTAGGTCCCATCGCATGTATTTTTCGTTTAACGTTTAAACGATTTATAAATAATCATCAGTATATTTATAAAAGTCGCCCTAGTGCTCTACGAGTATATTTCATTAGTGAGACTCTTTAGATTCAGGTATATCCGTCACAAAATCCAATTTCGTGTCCATAACTTACCCACCCGTAAATTATGACGACCACGGATAAACTCGCTGAATCATACAGGTTGAGGTCATCGCATACGTATAATCCGTCCATCACATGTATCCGGATAACACCAGAGATATATATGTAAACGTCAAATCTCTATAGGTATTATCCCGTCGACGTATCTATTAGCAATCTCTAAATAACATTTGGAACTTACTTCCGAAGTATATTGTGGCTACAGATTTAACAAACTTCTAATCATATATGGACTACCTATGCTCTGTACACAGAACTGACAGATCCTATCTTGATACACACAGGATATCCTGAGGATCGGTACACACCCAACGAACAGGCGGAGGTCTGATCTAAATAGATCGGTGACATGACTGCCATATAAGTGTGGAGGATGTCTCATACATCCACAGTGGTATCTCAAGTCGAAAGACCACTATGCTACTCAACCCGAGAAGATTCTTATTGACGTTGGTGTACCATCCATTGAGAATCTTCGGTGAGTCGTTCAGTGTTTATCCACTATAAACACCTACACGTCTATACGAGTCTCCTTAGACTCATGGTTCATTGGGATAAACCATCGGACCAAGTCTCGATATACGACATGTACTGGTCTCAACAGATTTGACTAACCGACCCGTGTTAGTGAATATTGACCAGGAACTATATTTGATAATATACATTTAGCAGTGACACTTCCCAATGTCAATTACAAACTAGCTTTGTAACTGTGTACTGCATTATATATTATCGGGCCTTTGTCTAATATATACATATCACTAAACAACATTTAGTTTCGATCTAATCGTAATCAGATCGAATAAACAACATTTATTTCGATCTAATCGTAATCAGATCGAATACGTATATAAAACAAAGAGGTGCAACCATAAATAAGTAATATTATGGAAAAATGGGATGTTCGTATTCATGAATCAGACATAAATACGGTCCAGATTAGCGCTCTGAGCACCAAACCCAACAGAAACTCTAAAAGTTTATGATTTGTGTTTCAAAAGAAGCACATAACCATAACGCGATGCCACATCCATAAAGGTCACGAAACATTCATATGCACCTCTAGCCTAGCTAGATATGGGCCCACTTACGTCACTATAAACGAGGGCTAACAGATCGTTGGCACTTGTACTTTTACCAAGTAAAGGTGTTTTAGGCACTTTGCCTAATAAACTAGATTCGTAGACATTATTTGAATAGTATTAAATCTGTCCTAGTACCCACTCTTCGAAAGTGTGGATATACGAGTCTTGTTTAATTATGTCCCAGACAACAATGCCACTTATAAGTCTCAACTGATTAAATCAGTTTGAGCTATTTGCTTGTCCTGTTATACGTTTGAGATTTATTTATATTCTAAATATAAATACTGTTATTCACATATAATGTGTTTATCTCAATATCATCTTTATAAAATGAAACACTTTAGTGTTCTAGAATATAAAGGTATATCCGCAACGGATTAAACCTTGATATAGAGATAATGTATCTAGTCAAACTAGTTACATTCTAACAGTTTCCTAATTTAAGTACACAACCGAAGGGTAGTTCCTAAACTTAGGTATTTATGGTTAAAACAGCGACTGTCGTCCCGTTTTCAATTCGCAGATAGATCTCAACTTTGAAGTCAGCATCCTGCTCTCAGCAGATTCTGCACATCAGTACATATTATGTACCATATCTAGTATCTAAAATCCAATTTTAATACTAGTAGTGAACATGTTTATGACAAACATTCTTGAAGTCAGAGCCTTGCCCGTCTTCAATTCCTTCATGTCCGCCTTGTCCATACGGCAGTCACGCTTCAGTGACCCCGTTTTGCCACAGTTTAGGCAGACATTTTGGGATATGTCATTTGTCTTCCCAGAAGATTATAATGATTTTGCATTTACCTTTTTTCACACTCCAGAAGCCTTTGGCCAAGCCTTGGCCTTCTGGGATGTCGAAGTAAGGTGCGCCTTGCGCTACTTGCGTTTATTGCAAAGTTTGGCTTTGTCTCATTGAGAATAGCCATTAACTCTCCAAGAGTTTACTATTGCAATTTAGTACTTCTAAGATCTAAAGATAGATCTATGAAGATTCTTTAATTTCAATTATCATACTATAAGGATCTAATCCTTAGTTCTGATTAAGAAATTAAGGAGTCTATTTGGCAAGCATAATGGATTAAGCACTAAAGTTATCATCACATGAATATTCCAAATATCATGTTCTACTATTTGCTAAACTCCGGGCTTAGGCCTAAGACGTTATTTTATCAAATAAAGTAACTTCTTAGTTATCAGGACTATCCTGATATTTTATTCCTAATTTGAAAATTAAAGTCGTCTAAATACATTTTCACCCAGGATTATGTTTTAAACACTAATCTTTCAATTATCTTGATTCTAATAGTCCAACTATTTAATCAACGATTTTAGGTACTATTTATTATAATGATTACTATAGTCCAACTATATAATCAACTATAATTTAAGTGATTAAATTCAATTATATTGATTACTATAATCCAATTATAAAATCAACTATTAATTGAAATAGTTTGAATACAGTCCAACTGTTTTAATTAAAACAATGATTAAATATTAGTCCAACTAATAAATAGTTTATTTGACGAAATATTTGAAATGAGCACGTATGGCAAGTAACTAAACGAATATTGCAAATTTAATACTTGCCTCCCACTATTTTTTCGGCGAGCCTCTAACCCTCTGTGGAGTACTCGGGAAACCTAGTTTCCTAGTGGGTTAGGATCCCGTTAAATAACACACAATCTTGACTTTGGCCAACAAATTGTATGATAATTAACTATGTAGATCTCTAAGATGAATTGGATCTCATCCAATTCCTAGATCCAGTAGGTAGAGATCCAAGTCCGAAACATATATCCTATATATTCCAATATATCCAATATATTGCCTAACCTTTTTCCTCTGAATCAACTAAGCCTTGGCTTTGGCACAACAAACTTAGTGATCTCAGTTAAGCGGAACCCATTGACCATGGAAAGCTTCGTAATCAATGTCGATGAACAAGAAGTGATCTTGACTTTGGCCAACAAATCACAACTTGGACAAGACACCGATATGAACAAAGCCTTCATGATTCAAACACATCCTCGACGGAAAAAGATCTTGACTTTGGCCAACAAACCAATGCCAGTCTTGGATCTAGAGTAAGAATCACTCAATGGAAGGAAAAACGATTAATATGATGTTGAGAGTTTTTCGCGTGCAATTGGCAACCAATTAATTATCTTTGTTAAGGTCTCATCATCATACACCCTTAAACATGCATTCTAAACACATAATAAGGCGCATAAATAAATATAATAATGATATGCGGATGGATACTTAAACATTGTTCCTAGAACAAATCTCTCCATTTCTTCTCTCCCGCTAGCACAAGTATTACTTCTACCCGATTACATAACACTTCTAAAGAAACCTCATTTACATTGAGGGGAATAGGTGAGAGGAGAAATACAAAGAGTAAGGAGGTAATAGGCTGGACACGCAGGTCCAATTAATAAATTCTAAATTTATTACAATAATTTCCAAAATTGCCCCACCCATCTAATATCCATCCAATATACATTATCCATGCATCGCAATCATGTATTCACACAAGCATGTTATCAATTAATACTAATTCATTATCCATGCATCGCAAACATTAAATCCAATTTAATTTGCATTTAATACTAATTCACTATTTAATTACAAATTAAATATTACACTTTATTAATGTACCTTTACGACTTAGATTCCAAATCTAATCGTTACGGGTCTCAAAGCCCGATTAACATCCAATGTCAATTTAATTTAAAGTCCAATGGGCTTTTAATTAATTTCTAAGGCATGGACTTTTGGTCAATATGGGTCAAACCCAAATACCAAAGCCCATTTAAAGAATCACCCTTATTTGCCAAGAAACTAATTTAGGCCCATTAGTCCCAATTAAATATTAAATGTCCATTAGTCATAATTGGACTTTATGGATATGGTTTTGGGCCCAATTGGATCCAACCAATTTAGCCTAAACCCATCTTGGTACAACCAAGCCCAATTACAACTTTACAAGCCCAATTCCAAATTTGGCCCAACTTAATTAAATTCCAAAATTCCAATTTCACAATTTAATTACTCAAAGTGTATTAGCCATAATTAATTATCTAAATCAACATTTCCAAAACATCAATTTACACAACCAATCATGCTTCACCATGTTCAATCCATGTCCAACACAATTGAAATAAATCAAACCCATTTCATGCTTCTGTAGCTCTCGGCAATGGGGATTATTTTAAATCAATTTTTATTTCAATCCAATTAAACCACAAATTAATATATCCCATGCATTTCAAACATATCCAATTGTCCAAAATCAAAAATCACCAAGAGCCACAATTAGGGTACCATTCGGCCAAGCCTAAGATATGGGCAAAAATTGATCCAATCAACTTTTCATGAAATTGATCATATATAACTTCAATTAAACATCATTCAAGCATACTTAATCAAAAATTTCATCAAATCATGCTCAAATTGATTTTACCCAATTTTAACCCTAAAAAGTTTCATGCTCAATATTGGCTCTGATACCATTGTTGGGTTTCTCTAAGGTCCCAATGATCATTTTCAAGCAAGAAACACATGTGAATACTATAATGAAATATGGCGGAAACATACTTACATTGATCGGTTTCGATGCGACGAAGAAAAAAAAAAACTTTTCCTCCATGGTGATGAAGCTCTCGGCCAAGGACTGTTTTTGAGCTCCTCATTTTCGGTCACCACCTCCATTGATGCTTTAAGCTCCAAGTTTCAAATGGTGATTCCATGCTCACGAAATTAGTTCCCTATCACCTTAGGATGACTCCTTTGTGTGCTAGCACTCTTGATTTTGCAACAAAATCATCATCTTGCTTCTCCTTGTATCCTCGGTTTTTGACAGTAAATGGAGAAGAAGAAGTGGTCCAAGACCGTGAGAGAGAGGAGGAAAAAAGGCTCCAAAACCGTGAGTTGTTCTAAGAGAGAGAGAAAATGTGTTAAATATTTTGTTTTTGGATTTTCCAAAAATCAAATACCAAAAAACCATTTTCAAATTCCAAAAGTCAAAGGCCAAAAAACAATCAATGCTTTCCAACTACCAACATCAATCAATAGTGACATGTTGTCACATCACTCAAAGTGACTACACATCACATCAATCGATTGACGAGTGATTTGACGTTAGATGTGACTTGTGGGCCGCACTTTAATTCGCAATCCGAGTGCGCCCGCAAACACTCCCGGGCTCGGGTTCGTTAATTCCAAATTAACGAATTTTCCGTTGCGACGAAATTAAATCTAATTTAATTAAATAACTTTGTCTAGCAAAATTACTATTCAAGTCGCTAACGAATTAATTCTAAATTAACTCGTTCGCCCGAATTAAAATCTAATTTCAATTCCGCGTCGAAATCTAATTTCGTATAATATATCGAATATATTATTTTATCGATTAATTCCAAATTAATCGTTCTCTCTATTTAATCAATATTTTATCCTAGATAAAATATCTCCATAATTAATCCCAGATTAATTTTCTCTCTCTTATAATTAATCCCAGATTAATAAAGTGTGAGTCATACGTCATCGGTGAATCTTCGGGAAGCGACCCATGAGATCCCCGGATATGTTGGCAGTAAATCCGGTCGTCGGACTATCTGTACACGTACGTACCTAGTACTACGTTTTTACCGATTTACAAGACAAGGTTGGCTTCTAGCAAAGCGCCATGCCTACCTAATTCTCCAGAAATATCCTTACTGGAATATGTGATCTATATCAGGTGTAGTATACATAGTATTGCGTATTTCGATCCAGCGTCGGATGTCACGTGCAAGGCCTAGGGCTGGAAATGTGTCTGCCCCGTACGAAGCACATATCGGATCTCTGGAAACTAGTCTATATAATCGGATAAACATGACCTAGTCATAATATCCCGATAGCTGCAGCATATAATAGAACCAGTTCCGTATCCTACGTGATCATCATCTCTACTATGACAGGAGTGATACTTCCATCTCGACATCACACCCAATACACTACGATTCTCAATATACCCAGAAGAGGCGTACACAGAACCTACTAAAGCCCTGGACAACCAAAACCAAAGTATATTGATTGTCGCAAGTATTAGCGGTGCAAGTCTCAGCTTAAGACCAAAAACACCTACCCTGATTCGGACTTCCATAGACACATAGTCATACTACCAATGGAATTCCGATGGGTCTATCCAGAGCGAAGCTGTTTCCCATACCATCGGTAAAACACAACCTCATACTACACTTGCATTAGTATCATATACCCAAATATATGAGAACTATGCCGTTATGCCCTCACAACGCGCACAAGTGTAATACTTATCTTTTACGCATTATCGATGTCCAATCTCGATAATACTCTGACTAGGGATATTTAATGATTAAACCTTCGTGGATTGATACTGTCTCATATCATCTCAATCCGGAACTAATCATATGGACCTTTCATCATTTATAGATATTGGTACTCTAATTACAAATGATGAAAGAGCAATTTCCTTTGTCACATAGTTAATTTGTACAACAACACCATGATCTGTACAAATAGTGACGTTGTGGGTCATAATTGTCCAACACCTCCCATATGCCTAACTAAAGCCAGGAGTGCAAATCCATGTCATTAGGGCGTTTCGTCTCGCCGTCCCCCATAGCATGCCACTACCTGTCCTTGAAATTAGTGGTCTTGGGGCGTTACGTATCACCGTCCCCCAAGCCACTGAACTAAAACTGGGGGTGCAGATCTATGCTACCCTTCAAGCTCTGAATCTAGGATCTAGGGGCATCTGTCATCCCTAGTCCTGAACTAGGATCTGGGGGCGTTACATATCGTCGTCCCCTCAGTCCTCTACATGTGCACATGTGCTCCCCGTCAATTCCATATCTGAATCAAGTTACATACTGAGGTGGGTTTCTCCCTAATGCCTCGAAAATATAAAACCATGCTTTTGAAAACATCTCTTTCTAAAAACATTTCTCAGAACATGCTTAATTACAATATAATACAAAACAAGGTTGGCTAACGCCCTAAACACGGAAAATGTAAGTCTGATATTTAAAACAATCATAATGTAAAATCAATTTAAGAAAAAAGTGTGTCCACTCATTAGTTCAAAACTTTCCGGTGACGCATTGTGATGGTTGCAGAACCGTATCTCCTGATGATTATTTGTCATGGGATATACTTGGAAACATCACCAATTACTCCAAAAGTAGCATGATAAGGAGAGAAAATGGAAAATCTTCACATATGCCCCTTCACGTTTATGGCCTGGAAAAGGGATGAATAAATTGTGCTCTATTTATAGAGCAATAGCTGATTTTTTGTTTGTAAATGAATGGTCCACATTTTGCCACATCACACTATTCTAGCTTATTCCCGAATTTACTGTAGCATCCCCGATATTCACGGGTTTTGACCTACTTCTGATTTGAATTTGGGAAAATATTTGACATCGAAGTTGTAGGTCTCGGTCTTAGATTATCGACGATATAAAATTTATAAAAATTGGAGATCGTATGAAGAATATACGACCCGATTACTAAACGTTGTTCGGGATGGGACACAAGTGTGGGAACACAGAAACTGGGCGACGCATGCTGTTCCGGGCTCAGGGCCCGGTTAGGAGTACGGAGTAGCTCTCGGGGGACTAAACCGGAGAATGATGGAGTAGCCACCCGGTGTGAACCGGAAAAATGAGATTTAAGGCCGCACTCACCCCTCGCAAGAGAAGACCTCAAACTATTCGGTTCGAAATGGTCCCTTACTTATGCCACTTGTAATAAAGGATTTGTGCAATAATCTAACCAAGCCTAGGCAACACATATCCCCAAGTGTATTCTACTTCTAAGTTGACATGCATGAGAATAAGGCTCACATCTAAGTTTGCATATGTCTTATATCTAAGCATGCTTGAAAGTAAATCGGAATAACGACACACATACAACTCCGTAAGCACGTTATATTCATGGATGCGGAAACGTAAGTAAACGATAATCATACAAGCATGCATACAAATGAATTGGAATAATGACAAACATGTAATCTCATAAACACATTGTACTTTTACATGCGGAAACACAAATAAATGGCAATTGCACGATCATGTGTATTAAAGAGAGGTAACTAGATATACAGTGCAAAAAGAGTAACTAATGGGAACAAGCATGCATGAAATATGCTTAAAGAACCAGTTCAGTACGCATGCATTCGAGTAGCGTTCGTAAATGCGTTCGAACGTCAGTCAGAAGGCTCACGTTCGAGTTGCGTTCTTGGACACGTTCGAACGGGGTAAGACCTGACGCCTGATAAAATAGAAAGTATGCGTGTTCGAGTAGCATTCGTAAACGCGTTAGAACGGCAGAGGTCCGAAAGTATGCGTTCGAGTTGCGTTCGATGACGCGTTCGAATGGGAACTGGCAGATTGCATACATTCATATGGTTTTAGATACCGCATTCAAACAGAATCACAACAACGACATATCTAATCACATGGACATCTAAATCATGCATAAAGATTAACATACTAAGGGCTAAATCATGCTTAAGAATAAATAATGCACTAGGCATAATCAGGTAAATAAATAAATAACGTACTAGCAACCTAATCATGCTCAAATACAAGTTTGGATGAAACTAAATACATGTATCTCTCAAGTGGTACGTGGAGTTGTATCCCAAGTGCAGACTGTACTATCGTCCATTCGGATTCGGGTACGGAATTTACGTCCGGGTTTCCATCCGATTTACCACAAAAGAGAACACGCATTCCATTCATCCGGAATTCACATCATGCCTCAAAAAACGACTCTCATGCGATAATATATTAAAATAAATAAAAGACAAATGAAAGATAATAAATACAAGGTGCCCTCAAGTCTAACCTTTTTCGTTGTCTCTCGAAAGCGCGTTACACGGCCATCGGAAGGGTTAAAGCTCCGTATCTTTTCTGGTTCACTGGTTTGCGTCTTTTCTCGCTGTTTCGCTGCTCAAGCTACTATTTTGACTCCGTTTCGCTGTTGTTTTGCTGTTGTTTTACTGTTGTATTTTTGTCACTGCTTTTGGTGTTTTAATGGACTGTTTTGTGCGGTCTTTGGTGCAGTTTAGGGGTTGGGGCTGCTGTTTCGGGTGCAGTTTTGGGCAGTTTCGGGGACTGTTTTGGGTGATTTTTTCGGTAATATAAGAGGTTTCAGGGGGGCTGTTGTTGACGAGTTGTAATGGGTTGTGCGTTTTTTGGCTTTTGCGTGTGTGCTGTGTGATGGGCATGAAGGAGCTAGGGTAGATTTGTGAGGCTAAGGGTGCGTTGAATGGAGGGCAAGTGACGAGAGGGGTATTAACGTGGGCATGGGCTGTTGAAGGGTGTTTGGGAGGCTCGTGGCTGATGAGTGGTGTGAAGGGCTGGTGGGGACGTGTGGCTTAGGGTGTCAACGTGGCTGAGGTGCGTGAGGGTTCTTGAAGGCAGTGAGTGGGTTGGCTGTGTGAGTGTATGAGGCTTGTTTGTTTAGGGTTGATGAGTTTTTGTTTTGTTTTTCTTTTTGGCCGTGAATGAGCCAGGAGCAAGGGTTGAAGGTTGTGCTATTTTTATAGTGACAAGCTAGGGTTAGGGTTGCATGGCTTTCAAAGGAAACAAATCATGCAAAATAGGGAGGTGATTAATTGATTTTAAAAAATGGAAATGATATTTATAATTTAGGTGGGTGATATCTTTAATTGGTGAGTGATTTATTAAAATTTGATTTTAATTTGGATTTGATTTAGTTTAATTTAGGTAGGGATGTATTTTATATTTTATTTGATTTATTTTAATTTGGTATGTGATTTTATTAAATTAGGAATTAGATTTTAATTTAATTTCAATTTCAATTTAATTGGTTGTTAATTTAAATTTGTGATATGTTTTAATTATTTTTTGGATTGGGCTTGGGTGAGATGGGCTAATTGGGCTTGGGTGTTAGGCTAGTAGCAAAACCAGAAATACTGACGCCGTTCGAACGCTACACGAACGCCCGTAATCTTACTGACGTTCGAACGTGGTCACGAACGCAGCACGAACGAAAATAGTGAACTTGTGAAATGAACCTGATGACATACTTATTCTGAATTTCCCCTTCCGACGTCCGTTTCCCGCGACTTCCGTGACATAAAAGGTAGTGCCTCCAAATGAGACTCATCATAGGGACTTATATGCAAAAATGCGGTGCCTACATTCGCCCCCACTTTGACTGGACTTGTGTAATGTGTAATAGTGACAATCCTATCAAAGTTATGCATTCATTTTTACTTACCTGGCTCGCCAGCTGCCACTTGACTTGCCATGTGTTGAGTTGATTTGGTGGGGAGGTGCTGCGACCCCTGGTTCATTCCCGAACCGTGCTCCATTTTTGGAGTGCCATTTTCGGCATCTGTTGTGTGTGCTCCATTTTGGAGCGCCATTTTCGGCATCTGTTGTGTGTGCTCCATTTTGGAGCGCCATTTTCGGCATTTGCTATGTGTGCTTCATTTTTAAACGCCATTTTCAGCCTTTGCTGTGTGTGATCCATTTTGTAACGCCATTTTTGGCATCTGTTATGTGTGCTCCATTTTGGAGCGCCATTTTCGGCAACTGTTATGTGTGCTATATTTTGGAGCGCCATTTTCGGCATCTGTTGTGGTAGCGGTCCAGTTATGAACCGTGCTATCTGAGAATGTGGCTCATTTTTGAGCCGCTACTTGATGAGGTGGTCTTTGCCGCTACAATCCTGTGAATACAAAATAAAAATTGTATGTATATGATATGTATGCATGTATGTATGGATGCATGATGCTGATGTGGGCCTCGCCCCTAAACTGATATTGATGTGGGCCTCGCCCCAAACTGATACTGAAGTGGGCCTCGACCTTGGGACTCATCCCCAAACTGATACTGATGCAGGCCTCTGCCTTGGGACTCATCCCCAAACTGATGCTGATGTGGGCCTCGGACCTGGGACTCATCCCCAAACTGATGCTGATGTGGGCCTCGGCTCTAACTAATACTGACATTGGCCTCGCATCCCAGACTGATACTGATATGGGCCTCGCCCCAAACTGATACTGACGTGGGCCTCGCCCCCAGACTGATACTGAAATGGGTCTCGCCCTAAACTGATACTGACATGGGTCTCGCCCTAAACTGATATTGATGTGGGCCTCGCCCCCAGACTGATACTGATATGGGCCTCGCCCCAACTGATACTGATGTGGGTCTCGCCCCCAACTGATACTGACGTGGGCCTCGCCCCCAGACTGATACTGAAATGGGTCTCGCCCTAAACTGATACTGACATGGGTCTCGCCCTAAACTGATATTGATGTGGGCCTCGCCCCCAGACTGATACTGATATGGGCCTCGCCCCAACTGATACTGATGTGGGTCTCGCCCCCAACTGATACTGATATGGGTCTCGCCCCAACTATTACTGATATGGGCCTCGCCCCCAACTGATACTGATATGGGCCTCGCCCCAACTGTTACTGATATGGGCCTTGCCCCAACTATTACTGATATGGGCCTCGCCCCCAACTGATACTGATATGGGCCTCGCCCCCAGCTGCTACTGATATGGGCCTCGCCCCCAGACTGATACTGATATGGGCCTCGCCCCAAACTGATATTAATGTGGGCCTCGCCTCCGACTGATACTGATATGGGCCTCACCCCTGTGATTCATTCCTGAAGACTGCTGACATTGTACTATTGCTGCTTCTGGTTGGCTTGCATTTGACGCTCTCTATTTTTCTCCTTTGAAATCTGTTATTACAAAACAGAACAAACACAAAAAGGATGCAAATATGTTACGTGTATGCATGAATGCATGATTGAGTTTCCTATCCCGTTGGGTTAGGTCTTCTGCCGGTACTCTTAGTGGCTTCTCGGTCTTTTGACAAGTCTGCCCTCTTCCCTAACCAACGGGTATCTATGATGGCTTTCAAGACAAAAGGGAGTTAACATGGTGCATGTATGCATGAGGTGCATGTGATGCATGAGATGCATGCGATACAAGAAATATGTCAACTCATTAAAATTTTCACACAAATCGTCCCATCATCATTTTAGAAGCTTTTGGGCTAACTGTCATAGGAGTGAACTCGTCCCAGTTTAAATGGCCCAACAAGTTCACATCTCATGGCAAGAATTCCAACCGTATCCAAATGATAATGTTCCTAAACACAAACATATAATGGCCCATTGGCGTTTTAGAAGCTTTTGGCCCAATTATCATAAGATATGTTCTTGTCCCAGTTTAAATGGCCTAACAAGCCCATACCTCATGACAAAAGATCCGAATGGATCCAAACGACCATGTTCCCAAACACAAGCACAAGTAAATAATTATTATTAGTTCTATGACTACGGTTCACATGCGGGTTTACGGGGGTGTGGACAAAGGCTCTCACTAACGAAGGATTACCCACAACTAGGTCTCCCCACTCAAGGGTTCGAGCGACCAAGTGAGCGCACCTTTTTTATACACTAAGGTACGTGCCAACAAGCTATGGTGTGTGACTGACTGTCAAATGGACTTCCCGTTGTAGATTCCCCATAGGGAGGGTGGAGCGAGGCTCTCTTAAGTACCCAAGCCTTTTAGGCTCTTATCGCTTGGTGTCAGGAATAAACAACGAGTCCTCCAAATTAGTCCATCACAGTAGGCTACGAGTAGATGATTATCTAGGTGCCTTCATAGCTTTTCCTTCTAGAAAGGTAGTGAATGAATGAAGACACCAAACCATTACCTATCCTTAAAAGCGCCTTTGATTAAACCTCTTTCAACCCACTATAGGAACGGTTAACTTAAAGCACAAATCATAATATTACAAGACATTATTTCTGGGCCGATTCTCTATCCCCAGTGGAGTCTCCAGACTGTAGGAACACAGAAACTGGGTGACGCATGCTGTTCCGGGCTCGGGGCCCGGTTGGGAGTACGGAGTAGCCGCGGGGGACTAAACCGGAGAATGATGGAGTCGCCACCCGGTGTGAATCGGGAAAATGAGATTTAAGGCCACACTCACCCCTCGCAAGGGAAGACCTCAAACCATTGGGTTCGGAATTGTCCCTTACTTATGCCACTTGTAATAAAGGATTTGTGCAATAATCTAACCAAGCCTAGGCAACACATATTCCCAAGTGTATTCTACTTCTAAGTTCACATGCATGAGAATAAGGCTCACATCTAAGTTTGCATATGTCCTATATCAAAGCATGCTTGAAAGTAAATCGGAATAACGACACACATACAACTCCGTAAGCACGTTATATTCATGGATGCGGAAACACAAGTAAACAATAATCATACAAGCATGCATACAAATGAATTGGAATAACGACAAACATGTAATCTCATAAACATATTGTACTTTTACATGCGGAAACACAAATAAATGGCAATTGCACGATCATGTGTATTAAAGAGAGGTAACTAGATATATAGTGCAAAAAGAGTAACTAATGGGAACAAGCATGCATGAAATATGCTTAAAGAACCAGTTCAGTACGCATGCGTTCGAGTAGCGTTCGTAAACGTGTTCGAACGTCAGTCAGAAGGCTCGCGTTAGAGTTGCGTTCTTGGACGCGTTCGAACGGGGTAAGACCTGATGCCTGATAAAATAGAAATTATGCGCGTTTGAGTAGCGTTTGTAAACGCGTTCGAGTTGTGTTCGATGACGCGTTTGAACGGGAACTAGCAGATTGCATACATTCATATGGTTTTAGATACCGCATTCAAACAGAATCACAACAACGACATATCTAATCACATGGACATCTAAATCATGCATAAAGATTAACATACTAAGGCTAAATCATGCTTAAGAATAAATAACGCACTAGGCCTAATCAGGCTAAATAAATAAATAACGTACTAGCAACCTAATCATGCTCAAATACAAGTTTGGATGAAACGAAATACATGTATCTCTCAAGTGGTATGTGGAGTTGTATCCCGAGTGCAGACCGTACTACCATCCATTCGGATTCGGCTACGGAATTTACTTTCGGGTTTCCATCCGATATACCACAAAAGGGAACACGCATTCCGTTCATCCGGAATTCACATCATGCCTCAACAAACGACTCTCATGCTATAATATATTAAAATAAATAAAAGACCAATGAAAGATAATAAATACAAGGTGCCCTCAGGTCTAACCTTTTTTGTCGTCTCTCGAAAGCGCGTTACACGGCCTTCAGAAGGGTTAAAGCTCCGCAACTTTTCTGGTTCACTAGTTTGCGTCTTTCCTCGCTGTTTCCCTGCTCAAGCTACTATTTTGACTTCGTTTCACTGCTGTTTTACTGTTATTTTGCTGCTGTATTTTGGTCACTATTTTTGGTGTTTTAATGGATTATTTTGTGCGGTCTTTGGTGCATTTTAGGGGGTTGGGGCTGCTGTTTCGGGTACAGTTTTGGGCAGTTTCGGGGACTATTTTGGGTGTTTTTTTTCGGTAAAATAAGAGGTTTCAGGGGGGCTGTTGTTGACGAGCTGTGTGTTTTGTAGTTAGTGGGCTGTGCGTTTTTTAGCTTTTGCGTGTGTGCTGTGTGATGGGCATGAAGAAGCTAGGGTAGATTTGTGAGGCTAAGGGTGCGTTGAATGGAGGGCAAGTGACGAAAGGGGTATTAACGTGGGCATGGGCTGTTGAAGGGTGTTTGGGAGGCTAGTGGGCTGCTCGTGGCTGATGAGTGGTGTGAAGGACTGGTGTGGACGTGTGGCTTAGGGTGTCAACGTGGCTGAGGTGCGTGAGGGTTCTTGAAGGCAGTGAGTAGGCTGGCTTTGTGAGTGTATGAGGCTTGTTTGTTTAGGGTTGATGAGTTTTTGTTTTGTTTTTCTTTTTGGCCGTGAATGAGCCAGGACCAAGGGTTGAAGTTTGTGCTATTTTATAGTGACAAGCTAGGGTTAGGGTTGCATGGCTTTCAAAGGAAACAAATCATGCAAAATAGGGAGGTGATTAATTGATTTTAAAAAGGGAAAGGATATTATAATTTAGTGGGTGATATCTTTAATTGGTGAGTGATTTATTAAAATTTGATTTTAATTTGGATTTGATTTAGTTTAATTTAGGTAGGGATATATTTTATATTTTATTTGATTTATTTTAATTTGGTATGTGATTTTATTAAATTAGGAATTAGATTTTAATTTAATTTAATTTCAATTTAATTGGTTTTTAATTTAAATTTGTGATATGTTTTAATTATTTTTTGGATTGGGCTTGGGTGAGATAGGCTAATTGGGCTTGGGTGTGAGGCTAGTAGCAAAACCAGAAATACCGACGCCGTTCGAACGCTACACGAACGCCCGCAATCTGCCTGACGTTCGAACGTGGTCACGAACGCATCACGAACGAAAACAGTGAACTTGTGAAATGAACCTGATGACATACTTATTCTGAATTTCCCATTCCGACGTCCGTTTCCCGCGACTTCCGTGACATAAAAGGTAGTGCCTCTAAATGAGACTCATCATAGGGACTTATATGCAAAAATACAGTGCCTACAACAAGCTAAGTTTCACGTCGGAATTTCAAGGAATTTACCGAATGTCCCAAATGTCATTTTATGAGCACGTACTTGCTTGAACATAATTTATATCAAGTATTATGACTCCGAACCATAATAGTCATCAGTCTTTGGTAACGTATAAGTTGCCGGGGTCACCGGATGTTACACACATGCACTTGATTCTTTACCAAACAAAGCATAATAATCTTAAATGATGAGCAAAATAGTCCTTTCAATTCGAGGGATAAAGCGGCATACAAATGTGACCATGGCAATCGAGTGGAATGCGTAGCCAAGGGAACTTACCTGGAAAAGTTTAGATGCAACTTTTGCAACCTGTGTCTGGATCCTGGTTTACAGATAACAATTCTGCATTCACCAAGCTTACAGCTGCCAAAGTGAACCATCCATATTAAAATAAATAGGTTATCTGATAAGTGGTAAATATATCATTATTTCCCACTCATTTGACCTAATATTTTGTATAGTTTCTTGTGTTTTGTTAATATTTTGATGTGTTTTGTGTTATTTTGCAGATAAATAAAGTTTCAGGACTCTCTAGAAGCAATTCAGGGCCAAAACAGTGAAAAACGGACAAAAAAGGCAAAATGGTAATTTGGGCGTCGTGACCGCTAACGTGCGCCGAGTTCTGCTAAAATGCACTGGGACAGATGTCAAAATCTAAGAAGTCTGCTAACAAGCGTCTTTGCTAACGTGTGTCTGCCACATGTTAACATCAGAGCAGATCCGCTAACGTGCGCCGTGCCACGTGTCATTATCACATGCTGCCGACAAACGCCTTCGCCACGTGTTGTCTACGTGTCATCCACATGTCAGTCACGTGGCGTCCACATCAGTCACATACCGAGTGAGCTTGCCACATGTCAGTCATGTCATCATCAGCCAATCATCTTATGCCATGTGTCACCATCACACGCTACCAAAAATCGCCATCGCCACATCATCGCCACGTCAGCATAATCATTTAGTTGCCAGAGCCGCCAGGACACGTGTCAGCCGATCCACAAATGTCGCCACAATTCACGGCGCTTCGCAACGGGCAAATGGTTGCGCGTCACGACGCGAAAGGCCTATTGGTGCCTATAAATTGAGCTCGATTTCAGAATTCAAATCATGCTTTCCTTAGGTTTTTGTAAGGAATTTAAGAACTGCATCTTGTTTGTTTATTTTTTGTAGTTTAAATTTTGTATTTTAATTTTCAGTAATAGTAGTAGTTTCTTTTCTTCTCTTTTCTTTTATGTTTAGTAGTTAAATTTCTGCTGGGGAAGGGTGAAGCATTTTTACTTTTATAATTTAGATTAACCTCTCTTAATTATAATATATAAACTAGTTAAAAACTGACTTAATGAGGATACCGTCTGATTGGTCGGTTGGTAATTATTGAAATTGGTTTTAACCTGACTAAATTGGATACCGCCATATTAGTCGGTTGGTAATTAATTATAAATTTGACTTAATCATGATACCGCCATATTGGACGGTTGGAAATTATCACGTAAAATTTATATATTATAATAAGGGAGATTCTAAATTAGAAATAGTAAAGGTAGATTAATCTCTCTTAATTATAATATGTAAAAATTTTAATAATATGGATTAAAAGTTGATACCACCTTAATGGCTAGTTTTAATTATGTAATATAATGTGACACCGTTTATAGGCCGGTCTTTAGGCGACAGATGATTACCGCATAGATGGCTGGTTTTTGGATAAATAATAACACCACCTTTATGGTGGTTCAACTTAATTGGGTAACACTGATAATTTCCATATTATAATAAAGTGAGATTTCCAAAGGTGGATCCCCTAACCCCCAACATTTTATTTTTATTCTAGGGAAGTAATGAAACACAATATTAACAAGCTTAATAATTGATTTAATTTTATTTTGGGTAGCACTTTAGTTTGTTTATTAAATCTTAAGCTTAATGCTTCTTATTGCCTAATCACCAATAAGATTGATGTGGTAAACTTAAAATGAACTTGGAAAAAGGATTTTAGGTTTTAGCTTTAGATTCAATAGCTCACGATCTTCCTTGAAGATAGATAACCCTTTAATAGATTTCCTTACGGGATAGAGATATGCATGTCGGGCGTGGGTAGCCATAATTGGAACTTGAACTTAATGAATTCAGATAATTCAGTTAACATAGACATATGATTAATTGGGTTATTTGGGTATTTGCTTCAGACCATCGACATAGACTTTTGCATATTTTCGTGTTCTAGGTTAGCAAACTGATTTATTACACATATATAAGAGAATCAATCCATCATTAGAATGATATTGTGTGGAGTTATAACCCTATATTTTTGTGTCTTTTGTTATTTTCCTTAATATTTTCTTTTGTGTCTTTATTTAGTTATTTATTCAGCAAATCCACATTCAACCAACCAATCAAGCAATCATTCTCTTCTTCCTATAATTAGATACATGTAAATAAATAGTATCAACAATTAATAACAATAATAGAAATTAAGTCCTTGTGGGATCGATACATTTATACTACTAGAACGATACGTGCGCTTGCGTTATACACGTGTGATTACGCCGGTCAAGTTTTTGGCGCCGTTTCCGGGGACTTATTTTTTTGAGTTATTAATTTTGAAGCTATCTAATTTACTTTATATAATTTTCTTTTTATTTTTATCTGTAATTTTTATTTCTTTCTTTTATTTCAGGTGGTTGAAAAATGGAACACTATTGGGAGATTGAAAAATTACGAGCTTTACTAGAAGAAGATACACCCCAAATCAGGGAGCAGCGGTCCAGTTTTCTGAGGCCTGTTGTACAGCCCAACAATTATCACTGGATGTCAGAGCCATATAATACAACATTTTCCCAATCATCTCAGAACGCAATGGGGAGATGTGAGATATGTGATGGTAACCACCTGAGCGATCAATGCATATATCTCTCAAGGTGGCAGAACTATCAGAATCTTTCAAGGTATGATGAACCAGCATATTTCACTAACCCATATTCTCCATCAGAGGAAGATCGGTTGATTCACATGCTCAAAGATTGGCTCGATGAACGGGAAGCTCAATTTGATGCACAAATTTAGAGTCAATCGGCATCTATACAGAGGATGATAGATCAAATTAGACAATTAATAGATAACCTGAATCACATTTCTCACGTAGCAAATTCAAATAATACTGAAGAAGCCTTCGAATATCCTGAGATTCATCATGACATCATAACAGAGGACGAGGCTGAGCAATATCAAGAATTGGAGGTATCAGTTCATAAGCCCGAACTAACAAAGTCTCAATTTGATTTTTATTATTCATCGGACTCTGACGAAGATCAAGAAGTAGAGCTGTTCGTTCCAACTGCACCAACAAATGTTGAGGATTAAATCTTTTATCCTCAAAATGAAGATCTTGGAGCTTCCATTGCACTAATGTTTGAAGAAGATCTACCCGAGCCAGTCATATTAGAGGATGAAGACCTAAAATCAGACATATCTTTACATCCTCAGGTTGACACTTATGGAGCATGCATTTCACAAATGACAGATGAAGAGCTGAACGAGGAAATTCTGAAATATATCTTTGAAGAAAAGGCGGAGGAAGATGCACAAATGGAGGAGCAAATGTCTGACCATATTGAAGATCTCATGCATTCAGGAGAAACATCACTGTTTTGGGGAGTACAAATCAAAGACATCACCTAGAGGCTTGACAGAATGGATCTTCCATTCAAAGTCAAGTACCATACGAGACCTCATGATTTTCTTTCTTTCTTTTCAGGAATCATTGGAGCGACAAAGTTTAAAAAGGTGGCACAAGCACTGAATGAGACAAAATTCTTTTCGCCACTTGACCGTTGGAAGAGACCCTTCAAAAGCAACGCTCATGGGATTGTCTTTAATCGGACATCCAAAACCACACTGAAACCTCATTGACAAATAGATTTCAGTAACGTCTGGCTGAAGATGAAAAATTTAGCGCTAGTAGGGAGGCAACCCATGTAATATGTTGTAATTTCTGTTTTCATATTTTACGTATACATGTTCTAGATTTTTTAATTTTGTGTGATATTTTCAGGGAAAAACACAAACAGAGCATTTAAGGCAAAGTAAAACAAGATAAGAGGAATGGTGTTTGGCAATCACAAAAATGAGAGCTAATTCATTAGTGATGGCTGAGTAAGGAATGGATTCTTGAGACGCATCCTAATGAATTTATACCATGCAAATGGCGTATTGCGTACACAATTCTGTTGCCTTAATATTTGCTTTGATTTGCTTTACTTTTATTAATTTTTTTTTTCTCCGACAGGATTCAGACTTTTTGACCTTTCATGATTTCTTTTATTGTTTTGCAAATAATCGTCATTTGGAAGATACTAGTGCTATTATTACTAACCCTTTTCAGTTGCTGTAAATTCAACTCATCATTGCACTTTTGAAGACATCCAGATAAAAATGGAAGCCACTTCAAGAAGACGAGTTGTAAATATCTGTGTCTTTTGTGGTACTAGTGTTAGTACTAAGCCACAATGCGTATCACATGAATTGGATCGAGTCTTAGCTGAAAGGAATATGCATCTAGTATATAGCGGTGGCAATCTTGGACTAATGGGGATCATTTCAAAGGCCGTAAAGGATGGAGGCAGTCAAGTCTTGGGAATCATCCCAAAACCTTTGGCGGAGGCGAATCTTATAGGACCATCAAACGAAGAGGAACTGATCGTGCCAGGTATGTCCGATCGACTGGTAGAAATGATTAATCGTGCTGATGCTTTTATTGTTTTGCCATGTGGCTTGGCACAATGGAGGAAATCTTTACAATACTATCTTGGGCGAACTTAAACATATACCAGAAACCAATTGGACTGTTCAACGCAAATGAATTTTATGATTTTCTTTGTGTATTTCTTGATGATGCCCGGAGAAATGGGTTCGTGTCAAAACCATTAGAAGAACTCCTTTTCACTACCAGAACTGCCCCAGATTTAATTGACCAAATCTTAGCCTTTGAACCACAAATTGACCCTATCATTTCCAAGATAAACTGGTCCGATAATGATCGTGCTAAAAAGCGTCGGATAAATCTGGATCTTAACCTTTAGTTTTCATTTTAATTTCATCTACTCAGGTACTATCTTCTAAACTCATCATCTACTTTTTAAGACATTGGTGACAATGTCTCATTTAGGTTTGTGGGTGGGGAATAGTTGACTAGTATCTTATTTTTATTATGTTATTTTTATTTTTAGTCAAAAGTTTTCGAAAAAATTCAAAAAAAATTGAAAAATTTTACAAAAATCAAAAAATATTTTATATTTTAAATTTGATTAATCGGGTGGAATTGGTGTAAGAGATAGCCGAGTAAGGAATTTCTGTTCCTAAGACGTATCTTAACCTATTTCGAAACAAGTTAATTTTTGTTTATTTCATTTTGAATTATTTAATTTGCGAATTCTCCATAAAACTGATTAAAATGGATCTTCATATGCTCAGTTGACAGGTATTATCAATATACATTGTAACATACAGACATGAGATGTAATTGAAAAGTTTATAATATTTAGTGCTCTAGTTTAATTGGAGGAAGCATCTAAAAAAGCGATGGGATAAAAAAAAGGTCTGATATCCGAGTTATTAAGTCCGTAGTGGTGTTTTAATACTTAGTGCCCTAAAACCAACGGATTTGGGAGTCACTGGCCCAAAGCTCGCTACATGGATCAAAGATGTTAGAAAAAATATAAATATCTGAAGTCTGAGTAATTAAGTCCGTAGGGGTGTCTTAACACCTGGTGCCCTAAAGCCAACTGGTTTGGGAGTCACTGGCCTAAAGCTCGCTACATGGATGGAAGATATTGTATATAAATAAAAAATCAAAAAATTCAGAAAAATATTCCATTGCCTAAAAAAGGTGTAAATTCTGATATAACTTTAGGACAAAAATATTACCTTCTTTTCAACTACACTTGTGACTATTGTGGTGAAAAATAAGTTGATTAATATTTTATTGGCTGTGTGTATGGAGAATGATAAAAATAATCGGAGAATTTACTTATTCGGTAATTTAGAAAGAAAGAAAACAACTTTTAACTTAGATAAGAAGTTTCACCTGATTAGTCACTAACTTCTTTATTCTCTTTTCTCTTGTCTTTTTGCTTTTGTGTGCATTAGTTTTAGTTTGACGTTTGTGGGTATCATCACTGTAAGCCCTCACGAGACTACAACTCTTCTACTAGGGACACCTAGGGGTTTAAAGGCTTGTTGCATATGCTAAATGCAACCGTGATCCCTACGAAAATGGCTTAGTTTTATTTTATTTAAAATATGTTTATGTTATTTTATTGTTTTGCTCGAGGACTAGCAAAATGTTAGGTTTGATGGTGTGATGAGTGGTAAATATATCATTATTTCCCACTCATTTGACCTAATATTTTGTATAGTTTCTTGAGTTTTGTGAATATTTTGACGTGTTTTGTGTTATTTTCTAGATAAATAAAGTTCCAGGACTCTCTAGAAGCAATTTAAGGCCAAAACATTGAAAAACGGACAAAAAAGACAAAATGGTAATTTGGGCATCGCGAACGCTAACGTGCACCGAGTTATGCTAAAATACGCCGGGACATGTGTCAAAATCAGAGAAGTCTGTTAACATGCGCCTTTGCTAACGTGCGCCTGCCACATGTCAACATCAGAGCTGATTCCCTAACGTGCGCCGTGCCACGTGTCATCATCACATGCTGCCGACAAACACCATTACCACGTGTCGTCTACGTGTCATCCATGTGTCAGCCACGTGGCATCCACATCAGTCACATGCCGAGTCAGCTTGCCACGTGTCTGCCACATCATCATCATCCAATCATCTTATGCCACGTGTCAACATCACATGCTGCCGACAATCACCATCGACATGTCATCGCCACGTCATTGCCACGTCAGCATAATCATTTAGTTGCCAGCGCCGTCAGGACACGTCTCAGTCGATCCGTAAATATCACCGTAATTCACGGCGGGTTGCGACGCGCAAAGGGTTGCGCGTCACGACGCGAAAGGCCTATTGGTGCCTATAAATTGAGCCCGATTTCAGAATTCAAATCATGTTTTCCTTAGGTTTTTGTAAGGAATTTAAGGACTGCATCTTGTTTGTTTATTTTTTGTAGTTTAAATTATGTATTTTAATTTTCAATAATAGTAGTAGTTTCTTTTCTTCTCTTTTCTTTTATGTTTAGTAGTTAAATTTCTGCTGGGGAAGGGTGAAACTTTTTACATTTATAATTTAGATTAATCTCCCTTAATTATAATATATAAACTAGTTAAAACCTGACTTAATGAGGATACCGTCTGATTGGTCGGTTGGTAATTATTGAAATTGGTTTTAACCTGACTAAATTGGATACCGCCATATTAGTCGGTTGGTAATTATCACGCAAAATTTATATATTATAATAAGGGAGATTTCTAAATTAGAAATAGTAAAGGTAGATTAATCTCACTTAATTTATAATATGAAAATTATAATTTAATAATATGGATTAAAAGTTGATACCGCCTTAATGACTGGTTTTAATTATGTAACATAATGTGACACCGATTATAGGTCGATCTTTAGGTGACAGATTGTTACTGCCTATATGGCTGGTTTATGGATATATAATAACAACACATTTATGGCTGGTTCAACTTAATTGGGTAACACTGACAATTTCCATTTTATAATAAAGTGAGATTTTCAAAGGTGGATCCCCTAACCCCCAGTATTTTATTTTTATTCTAGGGAAATAATGAAACACAATATTAACAAGCTTAATAATTGATTTAATTTTATTTTGGGTAGCACTTTAATTTGTTTATTGAATCTTAAGCTTAATGCTTCTTGTTGCCTGATCACCAATAAGATTGATGTGGTAAAGTTAAAATGAACTTGGAAAAGGGATTTTAGGTTTCAGCCTTAGATTCAATAGCTCACGATCTTCGTTAAGGATAGATAACTCTTTAATAGATTTCCTTACATGATAGACATATACTTGTCGGGCGTGGGTAGCCATAATTGGAACTTGAATTTAATGAATTCAGATTATTCGGTTAACATAGACATATGATTAATTGGGTTATTTGGGTATTTGCGTCTGACCATCGACAGAGGCTTTTGCATATTTTCGTGTTCCAGGTTAGCAAACTGATTTATTACACATATATAAGAGAATCAATTCATCATTAGAATGATATTGTGTTGAGTCATAACCCTAGATTTTTGTGTCTTTTGTTATTTTCCTTAGCGTTTTCTTTTGTGTCTTTATTTATTATTTATTCAACAAATCCACATTCAACCAACCAATCAAGCAATCATTCTTTTCTTCCTATAATTAGATACATGTAAATAAATAGTATCAACAATTAATAACAATAGTAGAAATTAAATCCTCGTGGGATCGATATTTATACTACTTGAACAATACGTGCGCTTGCGTTATACACGTGTGATTACGTCGGTCATTATCCAATAAATCAGAATAGTCATATAATCGGGATAAAGATGATGCAGTCATGGGAAAGTAATGTTCTAACTAATTTATAAATTTCCAATTTAGTAACTGGAGACTATCTTCTTGCGCTAAAATTCAGTTAATGATGGTTTTGAGATACTCTAGCAGTGGCCCAAAGTAAAGGCATAAAGTTCTTAATTATTCACCAAATGGCATACATAGAAAATGTTTCTCCATTGCTTGTACATAAACATGAAATTGTCCTAATACAACTTGTTAACTGCTTTAAAGTCAGTTAAATTTAATTCACTATAACACAATTAGCAGCAACTTGTTAGGCCTCTCAACAATCTCATAATACCTAACACAAAACCCAGCCAACAGAAATACCACAGCCAACACAAATACCCAATACAAAACTATCTCTCAACAATCCATTAATACCCAACACAAAACCCAGCTTCTGAAAGAATAAAACCATTACCACAGCTAACACAAAATAACATATTGACACACAGACCTAATTGAACCAAAACAGTAACAAAACCATTACCACAACCATTGCACCTAAATCAACAACAATTGCAACCCAGAATCCAATAAAGCAACCCTAGCCTAAAGTTGTCATTATCAATTACAATTTGTCTTTCTAGAAAGTGATTGAAGTGGAATCCAATGTATACCTAAAATATTAAAAAAGTAAAAAGGAAAATGAACTACATTATTAGACAAAGAAAGAAAGAAAGAGCTTATTAGAGTAATTTTGAGAGCAAGGCAGGCAGTAGCAAGATGAAGTTATTGTTCCAGTGTCCATGTTGCTTATGTTTCTGTTTTGTGAAGCCGAAAGTAGGCAAGCCAAAGATCGAAGATGGGAAGAAAACAATAAATCTTTGCCAATGCCCTTTTGCCGATGTTACATTACATACAATATGATTTATATTAACTTCTCATATGAAGTTCAAGTTTGAATGTTGCTAAGATTTAGATTTTATCCAACCCGATATTATCATCATATAAATCATCTTGTTCTAAATATTCAAACCCAGCACGCATGCATGAACATGAGCAATTTTTTCTCTCATTTTCCGTCAAAAGAAAAATAAGAAGAAAATTAATTTACCTGGCTTCTTTGTGAGAGTGTGAGACAGAGGGCGAGGAGCGAGAGTGAGACTGAGATTTAGAGGGAGACCTCAGAGAGTGAAAGTGAGAGAGGGCATGGCAAAGAAATTTGAGGGATTTAGGGATTGGGTGTGAGGGGGGAAAACGAAAGGGAAATCTTTTTTATTTAAGTAAAATTAGCAACAAAAATTTATCTGTCTCTATTTAGCGACGAAATTTTAAATTCCGTCGCTATTTAGAGACGGAAACTTAATTCGGTCGCTATAGATAGTGACAGAATATTAATTCCGTCTCTAAATAGGGACGCAATTTTATTTCCGTCGCTATTTAGAGATGGAAATAAAATTTCGTCACTATAGTTAGCGACATAATATTAATTTCGTCGCTATTTAGCGATAGAATTAAAATTTAATCTCTATTTAGAGACGGAATTAAAATTCTGTCACTATTTAGAGATGGAATTCAAATTCCGTCGCTATATATAGAGACGGATTAAAAAATCTGTTGCTATTCCGTCGCTTTTTTTCCCGTGATTTTATTGCCGCCACTATTAGTTATGGAATTTTGTCCCGTCGTTAAATTTTGTAGCTAATGTTGTAATCCATTTCAATTCCGTCGCTATTCCGTTTCGAATTTTTGAAACGGATTATTCTGTCACTAATTTCCGTCGCTAATTCTGTATTTTCTTGTAGTGTATGGAAGATGGACTTAGCCTAATGAACCTAAATTCCTTATTTGCATTCAATCGCAGCGAAATTTGCATAATCTTCGTATTTTAGCTGTCACTATCACATCCGATATACGATTGTAGTGATTCAAGTTCGTTGGAAGGATGACTTAAAGATTTACAACTTTGTAATTTAAATCAAACACAGATTCAGACTCATTCCTAGCCAAAAATATGATTGTAATTTAGTTATAGGGATTTTGGTTATTTTAATTTATGTTCAAGTGTTATGGGGTGAATTTTAATTTAATGTTATATTAAAGCTCATGCACGCTTATTTCAGCCTTATTTTACTATTAGTTTAGTTAGTTTCATTAGGATTTCATTATACTAGTCTTAATAGGTTTGGTTTAGGATATCTTATTTAAGTAGATTTAGGATTAGCCTCCTCATTATAAAAGAGACATAAACTCATTATTTTTATAACTTTATGATTTATGAATTATTGTGTGAACTGAGAGTTTTTTTCTCTGAATTCTTAACTAAACTTTTAAATTTATAAAAAGGATTTCCTTACCTTTGTGGCGTTTCCAAGCAACTTATCATAGACGTTGTTGTCTTTTGTGACGTTTCAATCAATCAGGATTCTTGAGACTTAGTTTTTCAAGGATTTCGATCTTTCTAATCTTTTTTTTTGTGCTATTCCTAAACAACGGTTTCAATCTCATTGTGTGTTCTACTTACTTTATTCTCGTAGGGTCAACTATTTCAGAGTAACATTATATCTAAGTGACACAAGTTCATAAATTATTAAACAAAATATTACATCAAAGCTTATATTAATGGGCAGAAAGAGTTTCCAGATCAGTGATACACTTATTAAATTCAGCTAACATTTCATATTACATTGCATTAATAGCTATCTTCATGCCAGACCCACAGTGGCCAGCAGTGTTGCAGATGAAGAAGTTCTGCCCCTTCACCAACTTTAACTGATCATTCCCTGAGCTGTACACTTTTGCCCCCACTGCTGTCGTGCAGCTGCTGTAACTTGCTCTGTTCACTGCTACCACATTGTGTACCGTTGGATCGTATTTGAATACTGTAACATTTATACAAATATACATTAGCTACAAAAACTACTGATCATGCACTACTAGTGCAGCATTAGTCTTTTACCGACAGATTTTATTTTTATTTTTATTTTTTCAATACTAAATTATAACTTACTGAGAGTATCTCCGGCTCTGAAGCGCTTCCCTTTAGTCCAACCAGCCAAGTTAAAACTCCAACCAGCAGAGTCTCCAACAGTATAACTCGCAGCATCAACATTTTGGGCGTAAGCCAGAAGTAGGCACAGTAGAACTGCAGCCACGAGGGCGGCACATCTTGCACTGCCTCTTCCCTTAGACATTTTCTGAGCAGAAAGTTATTTAAATTACTTGGCTATAGCTGAGAGAACTCAAAGCTTCATGACTCAACAGTGTTAGTTTTGCAGAGCAAAGCAAAGGGGCAGGGTGCTTTTTATAATGGGGAAAAGCAAACAGTAATTCATATTTGTTTTACAAATGGGACCAGGCAAAAGAAATTAATCATGCTGCTGATGAACTTGAAAGGGTATTTTATTTTATTAAAATCGAAGCCAATAACTCCACGATAACCACTATGTTGAATTTTATGGAGTGGATGAGATGAGAGATATGGGCAAAAAGAAGGATAAAATTGCTGAGTAGTGTTTAAAGAGTAAGTTGGGTCCACTAAAAGTAGAGTGATTGCATTTTTCTATGTAGTGTTTAAAGGGCAAGTTGAGTTAATGCCGTGTAAAGTGTAGATGGCACTTATCTAAAAAGTGCTGCACTGAATGGCTCACGAGTGCCATAGTTAGTTCACCCGTGAACTCTTTATTTGGACCATTTTGGTTTTGTTTATGTTAGCTAACTATAGGCGAACTCTAGAAATATAAATCTTATGATCCCGTGAAGTTTTTACTCTGTTTTAATATAAACCTTATTAATCAGATGTTATCTGTTTTGAAACACTGTGTCAGTGTAACACCCTAGTCAGACCGGTCATACTCGGTAGAGTGAATCATTATGCATAATATTTTAGAACTCATAAAATAATATTAAAATAAGTTTCGCACCTTAGGAATCTTGTATGAAGGTCCCGGATAAATTTTCAGTTTCAATACCTCATTTTAGCTTAACAGAGTCAACAAATGAGTTTTAGTAATCTGGACGAAACCGTTTATATCTGATTTCCATGAATTTTATATCGTCGGAAAGCTAAGACTGAGATCTATAACTTTTTTGTTGATCATTTTCTCAAATGCAGAACAAAACGAAGTCAAAAAATCATCATTTCAGTGACAAATATAGTGAAAACGTGGACTGCTTTAGATTGTGCCATGTGACACCACTTAAAGCACTTATTTTCACTCAAAAATCAGCCCCTAGTATAAATATGAGGCATTATTCATTCATCCCTAAATGAGAAGCAAAGAAAACGTGAAGAGGGAGTGCTTCCTCACGCCCCTTGAAAGCTTCAAGTTTTTCTTCATTTCTCAAGCCCAAGTTGAAGGCTCCTAGCTCATTATTCATACATGTAAGCTTCTAACCTTTATTCTTTCACCAATTTCAGAGTTTGTCATCATGTTTGTCTTTCCCCATTTCGCACTCCATGAACCCTAGGGGTGGGGATGATTTTTTTGACATGGTTAGGCTAGCTAGAGCACTTATTCATGCATTTCATGACTATAAACACATAGAACAAGTTTTGTGTCGAAAATTCCCAAATTTTCCCAATTGTGTAGGGGTTGGCTGAATTCTCCGTGTCTAAGGGAAGGTGATTTTTTTTTTTTTTGTTCTTGATGAATAATGGTGATGGTTCATGTACTTGTTGGTAATTGAAATAGGTTTGTTGTGATTTGGAGTTGAAAACTCAAAAATGGACTTTTACTAGTCCATGGCCGAATTTAAGGGCTGTTTTGTGGGTTATATTTTTATACTTGTGATAATTATATGTGTTGGTTCTTGTGTAAGTGTTAGGGTTGGTGCTCGGAGTGCCAATCCGGATCGTATTAATGTCTGATTCATGAATACGAACAATTCATTTTTCCATAATATTACTTATTTATGGTAGTACTTCTTGCTTTTATATACATATTCGATCTAATTACGATTAGATTGAAAGTAAATATGATTTAGTGATATGTATATATTAGACAAAGACCCGATAATATATTTTGTAGTGCGCAGTTACAAAATAGTTTGTAATTGACAATGGAAAGTGTCACTACTAGAAGTATATTATCAAATAAAGTCCTGGTCAAGATTTACTAACACAGGTCGGTTAGTAAAATCCGCTGAGACCAGTACATGTCATATATCGTGACTTGGTCCGATGGTTTATCCCAATGAACCATGAGTCTCGGGAGACTCGTATAGACATGTAGGTGTTTATTTGATAAACACTGAACGACTCACCATAGATTTCCTAATAGATGGTACACCAACGTCAATAGGAAACTTCCCGAGTCAAGTAGTGATCGATGAAATCACTCACGTAACACAAGCACACGTATCATTCAAGTAGTAATGTATCGATCCCACGAGGACTTAATACCTAGGCTATAAATTTGTGATGCTAAATGTTTACAAGTATCAAATAGATTGGTTGTTTGATTGGATGATGATTTTAAACTAAAGACAAGTAAATAAAACAATGCAAATGTAAATTAAAGGAAAATTCAATATTATTAAACTATCTAGGGTTGTGAATCCTTCCAATATCTTTTAAAGATGAAGTGGTTATCTCACGTTTGTGTAATATATTGGTTTATTAACCTAGAACATGAAAATATGCAAAAGCATTTGTCGATGGTCAAATGCAAACACCCAAATAATCCAATTAATCATATGTCTATATTAACTAAGTTACCTGAATTCATTAAGATTAAGTTCCAATTGTGGCTACCCCCGCCCGACAGGTATATATATGTCTATCCTGTAAGGAAATCTACCTAAGGGTCACCATGCCCCGAGGTGAGATCGTGATCTATTGAGTCTAAGGCTGAAACCTAAAATTCATTCGTCAAGTTTATTTTAAATTTACCAGATCAATCTTATTAATGGCTAGTTAACAAGAAGCATTAAGTTTAAGACTCAATAAATAAACTTTTATATTACCCAAGTCATAAAATAACCCCTTATAAACCGGTGATATTGGAATTCATCACAACCCCAGATATGGTATTTAGTTACAACACATATCTAGGACTAGTAAAAACATAAATAAAGTAAATGACATAAAGTAAAGCTTGGAAATTAAAAAGGTAAATAAAGTAATAAAGAAAATGTTGGGGTTAGAGGATCCACTTTTATTACTTCTATTTTAGATATTTCCCTTATTATAATATATAAACTTTGCATGACATTACCAACCGACCATATAGGCGGTATCCTGATTAAGTCAGATTTATGATTAATTCCAATCGACCATAAAGGCGGTATCCAATTTAGTCAGGTTAAAATCAATTTAATTAAGTCCAACCAACCATAAAGGCGGTATCCCATTATGTCAATTTCCCATATATTATTGAATGATATTAGTGTAATATTAGTTCAATTTTATCATTTTATGACTTGTTGTCATTCTAGAGTGTTATGACCAATCTTGTAACTCCTAGAATTTTTATTAAGTTCTTCATTTGCGGTGACTTTGGTTGGTATAAGTATTAATATGATTAATGTTGAGAAAATTAGATTTAAAGAATGAAAATTATATTTTTGGTTACCAAATCAGATCTGGAATTTCTGTGATTTTGGTGATGAAAACTAGGTTGTATAAATGTATTGGATGTGTTTTGGGCATTGGAATAATTACCGGAAATTATTTCGGAGTTGAAATATGCGAAAACGGTGAAAAACAACATTACCGGGTGAGTTATGGGCTTACCGGGTGTTCGTTGTCCAAACAATAAATTGGTCACTGTTAGGGCAGCCCATGAACTACCCAAGTACTATTGGGGCTAACCTGGGTAACCCTCATGTATATTGGTTGGTCGGTTCGTGTTAGTGTTCCTAGAACATTCCAAGATCGTCCAAGAGTGATTTGTGTGTGAATTAACAAGAGAGTTGCAGAATACTCACATTGATTGGTTGAGGAGATTTCGAAAATTTCCAAGGATGTAATGCGTTTCGGTGGAAGCTCCAAGATTTCATGAGTGTTTCCAACACTTAGGTGAGTTTCCCTATCACCTTGATTCACTCATTGATGTGCTAGCAGGAACAAATCAAAAGAAAAATTTTCCCCTCCAAGGTTCATGGTTCACGGCATTTTGAGAGAGAAGAGGGAATTGTGCTTTTCAAGTTCTAAACTTATTACCAAAAGTTGACTTCTTAAGTTAACTTAAGTGTGTGTTTTGTAAGTTAAATGAATTACATTTAATAAAGCCAACCACCTCCATCACCATTATGACTACTTGATGTAAGTCAAATGTCAAGTTGATGTAAGTTGGTGGGCCCCACTTTAAATTCAAAATTCAAGTGGGTTTGCTCAAGACACTTCGGGCTCGGGTTCGTTTAATCTGATTAAACGAATTTTCCGTTGCGACGTAATTAAATCCAATTTAATTAAATAATAATGCCTAGCAAAATTATTATGGAAGTCGCTTACGAATTAATTCCAAATTAATTCATTCGCTTGAATTAAAATCTAATTTTAATTCCGCTTTGAAATCTGATTTCATTTAATATATCTAATATATTATTTTAGCCCAATTTAAATAAATTAAATAGTAAAATCTAATTTCACTATTAAATTTACTTTACCGATTAATTCTAAATTAATCGCATTCTCTCTTCTCGATGAATTTAATCCCAGATAAATTCTAGACGCAATTAATCCCAGATTAATTCTTTCTCTTTTAATTAATCCAAGATTAATTCTTGCCGTAATTAATCCCAGATTAATTTTCTCTCTCATAATTAATCCCAGATTAACTTTCTGTTCGAGTCAAATCTCAACAGTGAATCTTCGGGAAGCGACCCAAGAGATCCCTGGATATGTTGGCAGTAAATACGGTTATCGGACTATCCAAACACGTGCGTACCCGGTACCACATTCTTACCGATTTACAAGACATGGTTGGCTTCTAGCAAAGCACTGTGCCTACCCAATTTTCCAGAAATATTCTTTAAAGGAATATGTAATCTTTGTCAGGCGTAGCATACGTAGTATTGCGTATTGCGATCCAGTATCAGAATGTCACATGTTAGGCCTGGGGCTTGAATTGTGTCTGTCCCGTATGAAGCATATATCAGATCACTAGTCTCTATAATCGGATAATTATGACCTTGTCATATTATCCCGATAGCTGCAACATACAAGAGTACCAGTTCCATATCCTACGTGATCATCATCTCCAAATGACTGAAGTGTTACTTCCATCCTGACATCACACCCAATAGACTACGATTCTCAGTATACCCAGAAGAGGCGCACACATAACATGTTAAAGCCCCGGACGACCAAAACCAAAGTATACTGATTGTCGTAAGTATTAGCGATGCAAGTCTCAGGTTAAGACCAAATACACCTACCCTGATTCGGATTCCCATAGACACATAGTCATACTACCAATGGGATTCCGAGGGGTCTATCTAGAGCGAAGCTGTTTCCGTACCATCGGTAAACAGAACCTCCTATTACACTTGCATGAGTATTCAATACCCAAATATATGAGAACTATACTGTTAGGCTTCCATAATACGCACAAGTGTAATACTAGCCTATTACGCATTATCGATGTCCAGTCTCGATAATACTACGACTAGGGATATTTAATGATTAAACCTTACGTGGATTAATATTGTCTCATATCTTATTAATCCGGTACTAATCATATGCACTTTTATGATTTATATATCCTGGTAATCCAATTACAAATGATAAAAAAGTAATTTCCTTTGTCAAATAGTTAATTTGTACAACAACACCATGTTTTGTACAAATAGTGATGCTATGGGTCATAATTGTCCAACAGTTCGGACAAAAATGCATTTTATGCCACTTTACGGCAAAAAAATTTCGTAAAAGTTTCGCGATGTTTCTAACCTAATTATGTCGTTATTTGATATCGAATAAATATGTTTAGGTGAAATGTTAATGAATTATTCATATTGGATATTGAATAATTTATTCGGTAATTTTAAAAGTTTTTAAAATTATGATTTCTCCCCAACCGCGAGCTTCCGCTGCGCCCGCGCGAAAACCCCAACAAAAATTGGTATCAGAGCAGGTATGATCCTTCATCCATTACATTTGTCATGCTTGATATATGATATATAATCCAATTTTGATATTTACACATGCATGTAATTTAGATGTTTCTCAACTTTTCGGTTCAAGGCTAATGAAACACATAACATAAAATTTAATGGTTAAGTTAAGTTATGTTTCCCAGGTAGAATTAAACTATTGAGAAAATTGATCTAGATTAAAATCTGCATTTGATGTAGAGTAAAACCCTTTTTAGGAATATCTTAGCTTAAATAAGGCATTAAAGTAACTAGTATTGGGAATACTTATTTCTTGGTCCGCCTTGTTAGTACGAATGCAAATGATTTCCTGATGCTGTAGCTGTATCGTGCCAAAGCTGTGTAGTTATTGCTGATGGTAGTTCATTTGCGTGGTAGAACTTATATGATAAGAGACAAATTCAAGTGAAAGTGGAAATCCTAAACGTGCCAAAGCTGTCGGGACTATATTGGTAGCTTGAGTCTGTCATTGACAATTGAAGCATTGATACACCTCCTTATACACGTGCCAAAACTGTCACAACGAGAAACAGTCAGGACCGAAATTAGGAGTCACAGTGAGTGTGATTAACAATGAGTTGTCTACTTGAGAATATACGTAGGCGAGAACGTGCCAAAGTTATGAGTCGAAATATATTCATGGGGTCCACTTCTCACTATGGAATTCAATTTAATTATTGGATTCCTATTTTTCATTGGGTATTATGGTATTATGTAAAGTAGTGGGATACACTGCCGGGTTTAAAATTCATAACTAAGGCAATGTGTAATATTATGGAAAGGCGGCTAATGTTTCCTTTATTCTATAGTGTATATAGAATTAAACTTCTAATCCACTGCATGCGCATATATATATATATATATATATATATATATATATATATATATATATGTTTTCTGAATTTCCTTATGGTTGCAGATTTCTAGAATAGGTTCTAGATTTAGAGTAGGCTTGGATATTGTTAGATTAGTCAAAACCATCAGGAACTGCTTTTCCAATTTCCTTGAAAATCAAGATGGTTAGTGACTTAGTTTCTAAGTCACGATAGGTAATCTAAATAGATATCCGATTTAGGATATAATTCTGTAGAGGGAATAGTTTCTTGTGCAGTAAGAATTGACGTGAATTTGTTCATGTCTCGAGATTCTTGACTGGCATTAAGAAAACCCCATTAGGTATTTGTTTATCTAATAATGACATTTCTTGGCTTTAGTGACCTTTAGAGGTAATGTGTCTTACACAATCTGCTAATCAATTATTTGCAATTGTTGTGAATAGTTGAAGGCGAATGATAAAGCTAAAGAAAGGAGAAGCGTATAGTTGTCTGTAGAGAATATCGATTTTCACAACACGACAACTATATGTATTGGATACTAGATCTCCCGTCTAGTTATTTAAAATAATATTTAATGATTGTTTTGATATTTGATACCAGAACTTGTGACTATTGGATAGTTACTTGTTCTTTATAAACAATTATTTCATATTTTAATATGACTAATAGTGTCATTGATGAAAAGATAAATATTAAGAAAAATATTCGATTAAGTAAATAACTTAGAACAGTGCTTTATGAGATTTTATCACATAAGCATTAGAATGCTTATTTCGTATGGTAAAGGATGGTCTGATACGAGATCACACCACAAATCCTTATCCATTTAAGGAATATTGTATTCGAGAATGTGATTAAATCTCATTTACCCAATGATCGTCATTGGACCACATATTTATTAAACCGATACATTGGATGTATATAGTTTAATGAATTATAAATTGTCTTGGATAATTTTCTTTACTTCGTAACTTAGTTACTAAATTGTCATGACTTAGTTACATGTTTGTAAAAGAACACATATGAACGTCTTGAAAAGTTCGAGAACTTTCAATCTGTTCCAATGAAAAGATGGATCGAATATTTTGACTGGTTCAAAGATATTCGATTTGAAGTTTTGAAAACCATATCTTCTGAGTCTTTGAATTGTTCAAAGATGTTTGATAGGATCAAACATTTGAATTTATGGCAATTACTTCTAAGGTTATTTGATGAATGTGATTCTTACTCAATATTATTCTTCTCTGATTCCATCGTGATGGAATTAGTCAGTGGGAAAATCAAATCTTATATGATTTGATTCGTTTGATATTGAGTGTTACCGAATTAGTTTCAATGCTCTTGGGGATATGCTCCAGTAACACTAATTCATCCTTTTAATTAAGGTTCCATTAGTTTCTAGAGTTATGTATATGACATGTATCAGTAGAAAATTCGAATCTTAAAAAGTTTGAGATTTGAATCTTTCTTTTGTATAATGGTTATATAATTGAAAGTACTTACACCTCAGAGGTACAAGTAAAAGTTTATCGTTTATTCTATTTAATAGAATATTGTATTCTATTTGATAGAACATATTTTCTACGATCCCGAGTAATTAAATTATTTGATTACTTGGTGTGTAACATCGGATGTTAACGATTGTAGAAAAGACTTGACTTGTAGAAGTTAAATGTGAAGAATGATAAACTATAAATGGAACTACATAATTAATAAGATGAAAAGTCCCTTAGACAACTTATATATAAATCCAATAGGATGTCAGAATCATTTGTGAAGTAATTGATACTTAATGGTTCTATTATTTTCTTATCGAAGAAAATTATCCTATAACTTATAGTAGGAGCGATATTTGATATCTAGTTCGGAAGTTAGCATTAAACCATAGATCTAAAATTGTTCGTAGCTTATTACAATCAAGTTTTGAACTTAATTAAGCTTTCGTTATGAATCGTTCATAAAATGTGCAAATTATTTGCACAGCAAAAGCAAAGTGAGCTTATTAAGGGTTTGACCTTTATAGTATGACAGTGAGAAAAGTTATACTCAGCAATCTACTGTAAATTCTGAGGAAACTTGTCTCTAGTCACACTAATTGAACAATTAAGGATCTATTGGTTAATATTGATATTAAACTATGTATTTTAGCTAAAAATACAAAGTGGCATTCCTGAATGGTTTCTTCGAAGAAGAGATCCATTGTGATTTCTTTGTTTGAAGAGTTCATTCTGGAATGTGTTGGACAATTATGACCCATAGCGTCACTATTTGTACAGATCATGGTGTTGTTGTACAAATTAACTATGTGACAAAAGAGATTACACTCTTATCATTTGTGATTAGATCACCTAGATATATAAATGATAAGAGGTCCCTATGATTTGTTCCTGGACGGAGAATGATATGAGACAGTATCAGTCCACGAAGGATAAATTATTAAATATCCCTAGTCAGAGTATTATCGAGATTGGACATCGATAAATACGTAAAAGACTAGTATTACACTTGTGCGCGTTGTGAGGGCACAACGTGCATAGTTCTCATATATTTGGGTATAGGATACTTATGAAAGTGTAATAGGAGGTTGTGTTTCACCAATGGTACGGGAAACAGCTTCGCCTGGATAGACCCCGCGGAATCCTATTGGTAGTATGACTATGTGTCTATGGGAGTCTGCAATCGGGGTAGGTGTATTTGGTCTTAACCTGAGACTTGCACCGCTAATACTTGCGACAATCAATATACTTTGGTTGAGGTCGTCCAGGGCTTTAACAGGTTCTGTGTACGCCAATACTGGGTATATTGAGAATCGTAGTGTGTTGGGTGTGATGTCAAGACGGAAGTGTCACTCCAGTCATATGGAGATGATGGTCACGTAGGATACATGACTGGTTCTCTTAAATGTTGTGCAGCTATCGTGATATTATGACTAGGTCATGTATATCCGATTATTGAGACTAGTTACCAGACATCCGACATGTGCTTCGTACGGGGCAGACACAATTCCAGCCCCAGGCCTAGCACGTGATCATTCGATACTGGACAGAAATACGCAATACTACAGTATACTACGCTTGATATAGATCTTTTATTCCTGTAAGGATATTTCCGGATAATTGGGTAGGCATGGCGCTTTGCTAGAGGCCAACCTTGTCTTGTAAATCGGTATAAACGTCGTACTTGGTACGTACGTGTTCGAATAGTCCGACGACGAATTTACTGCCAACATATCCGAGGATCATGGGTCGCTTCCCAAAGATTCACCGATGACGTATAACTTGCACTCTAAATTAATCTGGGATTAATTAGATGAGAGAGAAAATTAATCTGGGATTAATTGCGGAGATATTTTAGCTGGGATAAAATATCATTAAAGAGATATAACGGTTAATTAGGAATTAATCGAGAAATTAATATATTTGATATATTAAACGAAATTGGATTTTGACGCGGAATTAAAATTAGATTTTAATTCGGGCGAACGAATTAATTTAGAATTAATTCGTTAGCGACGTGAATAGTGATTTCGCTAGGTGTAATCATTTAATTACGACGCAACGAAAAATTCGTTAGTTTAGAATTAGCGAACCAGAGCCCGAGATTATTTGCGAGCGCATTCGCATTTCGAATTCGAGTGCGGCACCTCAAAACAAGCGTCAAATCGCTAGTCGCATCAAGCGTCAGATCACTTGTCACTTTGAGTGATGTGACTTGACAAGTTGTGATTGATGTGATTGAGTGATTGAATGATGTGAGTGGTTAGGCTTTAATGGTTTGACTTTAAAAGCCAAATTCACATGAAATGCATGTCAAATTCAAATGAGTGTATATGATACACAAATTTGGAAACCAAACACAATAATCTCTCTCATTTCTTCTCTTTCATTTCACGCCCAAATGAGGTAAAAACTTTCTGGTTTTTGAGCTGAAAAAACCGAGAGAGTGGGAGGCTTAGAGTTGGATTTTTGTGGCAAAAATCGCAAGTACTAGCACACTACGAGACATGCGAAGGTGATAGGGAAGTCCACCCATGAGCCGGGAACCATTCGACGAAGCTTGGAGCTTGACGAAGGACCAAAACTGAGCCAAACCAGTGAGCTTGGACTGCACACTGCCGAACCAGTGAAGGAGGACAGCAGTTCGTTTTTGTTGCCTCGTTTGCCTCCGCGTCGCTCAACCGATCGATGTGAGTATTCTGCGACTTCGTCGATGTATTCACACTTCATTTTCATACTTGTTTATGATCTTGGGACCTTAGAATTTGCCAACAATGGCATCAAGAGCTAAAGGTTGAGCATGAAATTGGTTAGGGTTAAAAATTTGGGTAAAATTGTATTTGAGCATGTTTAATGAAATTGGATGAATTAGTATGCTTAGATATGTTTTAATTTGAGATTGATTGGATCAATTTGATCAAATTTGGTTTGGAACAAATTTGCCCCAAAAATTTGGCATGGCCGAATTTGATGCCCTATTTTAATGTCTTGGGATTTTGATTTTTTGATTCATTGGATGAGTTCGAAATGTGTTGGGAATATTGATTTGTGTTGAATTTAATTTAATTGGATTGAATTTGATTTGGAAAAAATAATTTCCCCTTGGCCGAGACATGATGAGCATGTAATGGGTTTGATTTTAATCATTTGTGTTGGACACTAATTGATGTAGATGAGCATGATTAATTAGCCTAATTTGTGTTTTGGAAATAATGATTTGGGTGATTAATTATGTTAATGCACTTTGGTTAATTAAATGTGAAATTGGAATTTTTTGTGTTTAATTAATTGGCCTTAAAATTTGATTTTGGGCTTTTGTGTTGTAATTGGGCTTGTTGGGTTTTGTTGTACAAAGTTGGGTTTAAGCAAAATTGGTTGGATCCAATTAGGCCCAAAACCGCTTCCATAAAGCCCAAATGCGACTTAATGGACCTTTAAAGTTTAATTGGGCCTAATGGGCCAAGATTGATTTCTAGGCTTATGGGGTAACTCCCGGATTGGATTTTGGTTATCGGTTTGACCCGAGTTGACCAAAAGTCCACGCCTTAAGAAATAAATTAAAAGCCCATTGGACTTTAATTAAATTGACGTTGGACGTTAATCGGGCTTTGAGACCCGTAACGATTAAATTTGGAATTTAAATCATAAAAAGTTCATTATTAAAGTGTTGTATTTAATTTGGAAAGAAATAGTGAATTAGAATTGAATGCATATTAAATTGGATTTAATGATGTAGTTTAATTTAATTCGTGAATTCGTACTTTGAGTACTTATTCGTAAAAACGAGTTTGACTCGAGCAAAATCAAATCGTTGTTTAAACATTGGATGGTCACTAATTATCAGATTAATTAATTTGATTTGATTGATTGATAACATGCTTGTGTGAATACATGGTTGCGATGCATGAATAATGTATATCTGATGGATATTAGATGGGTGGGACAATTTTAGAAATTGTAATAATTTTGATTTATTAATTGGACATGCGTGTCCAGCCTTATTGCCTCTCATTTCTTTGTATTCTCTTCTCACCTATTCCCCTCAATGAAAATGAGGTTTCTTTAGAAGTGTAGTGTAACAGGTAGAAGTAATACTTGTGCTAGCGGGAGAGAGAAAGTGAGAGATTTGATCTAGGATCATTGTGTAAAGTATCCATCCGCATATCATTATTATTATTTTCATATGCGCTTTATTATGTGTTTACAATGCATGTTTAAGGGTGTATGATGATGAGACCTTAACAAAGATAATAAATTGGTTGCCAATTTGCACGCGAAAAACCCTCGCTAAATATTAAGCGTCTTTCATTCCATTGAGTGATTCTCACTCAAGATCCGAGACTGGCATTGGCTTGTAGGCCAAAGTCAAGGCCTTTGTCCGTCGAGGATGTGTTTGAATCATGAAGGCTTTGTTCCATATCAGTTTCTTGTCCAAGTTGTGGTTTGTTGGCCAAAGTCAAGACCACTTCTTGTCCATCGACATTGATTACGAAGCTTTCCATGGTCAATGGGTCGCGCTTGACTTGGATCACTAAGTTTATTGTGCCAAAGCCAAGGCTTAGTTGATTCAGAGGAAAAAGGTTAGGTAATACATTGGATGTATTGGCATATATAAGATATATGTTTCGGACTTGGATGTCCCCCTACCGGATCTAGGAATTGGATTGGATCTAATCGATCTTAGAGATCTACCTAGTTAATTATCATACAATTTGTTGCCAAAGTCAAGATTGTGTGATATTTAACGGGATCCTAGCCCACTAGGAAACACGGTTTCCTGAGTACTACTCGACAGAGGGTTAGAGGCTCGCCGAAAAATAGTGGGAGGCAAGAATTGAATTTGCAATATTCGTTTAATTACTTGCCATACGCGCTCAAACAAATATCATTCGTCGTTATAAATTAAATGTTAGTTGGACTAATATTTAAATTGTTGTTTTAATAAAACAGTTGGACTGTATTATAGTTGATTATATAATTTGATTATAGTAATCAATATATTTGGATTAATTAATTTCAATCAATAATTGATTTTATAGTTAGACTATAGAAATCAGTATAATTGAGGTTAATTAATTTAAATTATATTTGATTGTATAATTGGACTATAATAATCAATATAATATATAGTACCACAAATCGTTAATTAAATAGTTGGACTATTAGAATCAAGATAAATTGAAAGATTAACATTTGAAACATAATCCTAGGGAAAATGTATTTAAATGGTTAAATTTTCAAATTGGGAATAATATTTCAGGATGGTCCTTGAAAATAATAAGTTACTTTATTTGATAAAATAACGTATTAAGCCTAAGCCCGGAGTTAAGCAAATAGTAGAGCATAATCTTTGGAAGATTTATGTGATGATAACTTTTGTGCTTAATCCATTAAGCTTGTCGCAGTAGACTCCTTAATTTCTGAATCAGAACTAAGGATTAGATCCTTAAAGTATGATACAGAAATTGAAGGATCTTCATAAATCTATACTTAGATTTTAGAAGTACTAATATTGCAATAGTAAACTCTTGGAGAGTTAATGACTGTTCTCAATGAGATAAAGTCAAAATTTGCAAATTAGGCAAGTAGCGCAAGTCGCACCTTACTTCGATGTTCTAGAAGGCCAAGGCTTGGCCAAAGGCTTCTGGAGTGTTGAAACAGGCAAAGGCAACATCATTATAATCTTCTGGGAAGATAAAAGACATATCCCAAAATGTCTGCCTAAAATGTGGCAAACGGGATCACGGAAGCGTGACTGCCGTTTGGACAAAGCAGACATGAAGGAAATGAAAACGAGCAAGGCTCTGACTTCAAATGTGTTTGTCAAGATTATGTTCACTACTAGTATTTAAATTGGATTTTAGATACTTAGTGTGGTACATAAATATGTATTGATGTTCAGAATCTGCTATGAGCAGGATACTGACTTCAGTTGAGATTTAATCTGCGAATTGGAAACGGGACGACTGTCGCTGTTTTAATTGTAGATACCTAAGTTTAGGAACTGCCTTCTGGTGTGTACCTAAGTTTGGAAAATGTTATAATGTAACTAGTTTGACTAGATACATTATCTCTATATCAGTGTTTAACCCGCTGCGGGTGAACCTTTATATTCTAGAACACTAAAGTGTTTTATTATATAAGGATGATATTGAGATAAACACATTAGATGTGAATAACAGAATTTATATTTTGAATATAAATAAATCTCAAATATATATTATGACAAACAAATAGCTCAAACTGATTTGATCAGTTAAGAAACTTAAATGTGGCATTGTTGTCTGGTACACAATCAAACAAGACTGGTATATCCACACTTTTGAAGAGTGGGTACTCGGACTAATTTGATCCCAATCAAATAAAGTCTACGAATCTAGTTTATTAGGCAAAGTGCCTAAAACACTATTTACTTGGTATATTATAAAGTATTCATTTTTCGTAAAGGATGATTCCTTTTTTCGAAAGATATATTGATTAGAATGTCTAATCAATCTTATGTATCATTTGATGATGACATAATAAATACTTTATAATGTGCGATTGTAGATATTGATTTAATCGTAATTGTTACGAGTTATTTTGACATCCTATAGACCATATGATGGATCTTGAAACACGTTCTTTGTGATCTTTGAGATATTAAGAACGTGTTTCTAATTCATGGAGAATATAGTCTGCAACCATTAGGGTCATATTAGTTTTGAGACTAATTATGACGTTAGACAGTCTACGTCATAAAGAGTCACAAAAGATGCAGTGGGAGTGTCACGAAGGATTCTACTTTTTAGTGGAATCAAATGCAACTTTTGAAGTATTGACTTATGAAGTTGCATAGTGACCTTATAAAATAGAAGTTTTAAATTGGTGTTGTGCTTGCGGTTGTCCTCATAGTATTTTTGGATTTGATCCATAAATACTTGGACAACTTAGTAGCTGTAGCATAATACAGATATATCATCCATTTCATATTAATGTATAATTTAGATTCTACAAAATATGAATGGTGCTGACTATGGGAAACGATAGAGTTTGTTTGACAAACTCGACATTTCATAGCGGACTTGTTTCTTACCTCTTAAGTACTGGTGAGCTTTTGAGGGCCATGTGCATATGATACACATTGAGACATGTATATGATACCGTGGATTGGCACTAGAGCAAGTGGGAGAAATTGTTGGGGTTGGTGCTTAGAGCGCCAATCCGGACCGTATTTATGACTGATTCATGAATACGAAAATCCCCTTATTCCATAATATTAGTTATTTATGGTTGCACCCTCTGTTCTTATATACGTATTCGATCTGATCACGATTAGATTGAAACTAAATGTGGTTTAGTGATATGTATATATTAGACAAAGGCCCGATAATATATAATGCAGTACACAGTTACAAAGTTAGTTTGTAATTGACATTGGGAAGTGTCACTGCTATATGAATATTATCAAACATAGTTCCTGGTCAAGATTTGCTAACACGGGTCGGTTAGTCAAATCCGTTGAGACAGTACATGTCGTATATCGAGACTTGGTCCGATGGTTTATCCCAATGAACCATGAGTCTATGGAGACTCGTATAGACGTGTAGGTGTTTATAGTGGATAAACACTGAACGGCTCACCGAAGATTCTTAATGGATGGTACGCCAACGTCAATAAGAATCTTCTCGGGGTGAGTAGCATAATGGTCCTTCGACTTGAGACACCACTGTGGATGTATGAGACATCCTCCACACTTAGATGGCAGTCACGTCACCGATCTATTTAGATCAGACCTCCGCCTGTTCGTTGGGTGTGGATCGATCCTCAGGATATCCTGTGTGTGTCAAGATAGGATCCGTCAGTTCTGTGTACAGAGCATAGGTATCCATATATTATTAGCAGTCTGTTAAATCTGTGGCCGCAGTATACATCAGAAGTAAGTTCCGAGTGTTATTTAGAGATTGCTAATAGATACGTCGCCGAGATAATACCTCTAGAGATTTGACGTTTACATCTATATCTCTGGGATTATCTGGATACCTGTGACGGAGGGATTATACGTATGCAATGACCTCGACCTGTATGATTCAGCTAGTTTATCCGTGATCGTCATAATCTACGGGTGGATAGATTATGTACATGAAATTGGATTTCATGACGGATATACCTGAATCTAGAGAGTCTCAATAATGAAACATACTCGTAGAGCACTAGAGCAACAATTATGAATAATGATGATTATTTATAAATCGTTTAATCGTTAAACGAAAAATACATACGAACGGGCCGAACCGTCATTTCCTAATTAATGTGTATTTGTATTTATATATGATATTATTAAATACACATTAATAAATATTCAAATAAAGGTATTTGACATATATCATCAATATATGTATTTGAGATATTTAAAGTAAATATAATACATATATTTGATATATTTGTATTTAATTAATTATTTAATTATTTAATTGTTAAATGATTAATATAATTAAAATATAATATATCACCAAATGATAAAGTTAGGAAATGATTATAAGTGTAAATGTTGACTTTACATTAAAGGAAAAGGTTGTCAAATTGATTTTGACTTCTTAAGATATTTGTTCAAAATTGTTTGAAAAATAAAAATATCTTTTTCCTTTATTTTCTTTTAATTTCGGCCAATACACTTAATATATAAGAGATATATTTTTCTTAGTTGTATTTGTTAACTTAATTAAATATCTATAAAGTGTTATTAAGATATTTTATCAAGTTGATCAAATGTAAGGTGAAATGAAATTGAAATTAATTAACTTGTATTTGGTTTGGTGAATTTCGGCCAAGGCATCTTTGATACAAGTATATATTGTTTTTCATTTCATTTCATTGTTAACCTAATACACTTTAAAAGAAAAACTCCATTAATGGAAGCAAAGGAAGCTTGTGAGAAAGAAAGAAGAAATCAAAGAAAGCTTGGATTTTAGTAAGTTTTTCCAACTTGCTATTAGAAAGGAAAATGTTCCTTAGGATCTAGGCTTGAACATATATGTTCTTAGGTTATTTTCTTTCTTTATTCCTTTTTTTTTGTTGATTTGTGAAGTTGGATGGAGTTTTGATGGAAGTGTTGAGCATGTATAATGAAGGAAGGTTGTGACTATTGTAGTTATAAGCTTTATTTTAAGGTTTTGGAAACCATGTTGCTAATCTAGAGTTGTTGACCCACTCTTAGATGACCTAGATTTGATCTTGAGTTGTTTCATTGTGTTGAGACTTTGATTGTATGGAAGAAAGATGATTGAAGTGTTGAATTTAACCAATTTGGTCTAATTTGTCCAATTTGAGGAAATTGAAAAATTAGGGTTCTTGACCAATTCCAAATTTGGGCATTTTCATATATGTTGTGTATTTGGGTGTTTATATGATGCATATAAAGTTTCATGTTGATTGGATTACATTTGGATGTGTTTTGAAGCATGAAATGACCAAATGGACAAAATGCCCACCTTAGGTGACATTCGGCCAAATGAATAGATTTTGGGATTTTTGGTGCTTTTGGTGTTTTGATGTTTTGAACATGCTAAGTTCATCTAGAAATGATTTAGAATCATTCAAAATTGATTAGATCAATTTCGGACTAAAATGGACAAAATACCAAGTGTAAGGGCAATTCGGTAAATTCACTTAAATATGATTTATTGAATTTTATTTCATAATTTGATTATTGGATAATTAAATAAATATGTTTATTTAATTAATCCGAGAAAAAGTTTTGAAATCGGAAGATACGATCTTCCGCCGCTTCCGCTGCGTTACCGGATTCTGCCCCTAAAAACCCCTACAAAATGGTATCAGAGCGAGTCTGATTCTAGGCCTCCATAAAATGATTAGCTTGTTTTATTCAATGTTTAATCATGTTTTCTTGACTTTATACATGCATGTTATAATCTAATTTGATTAGATTTAGGGTGTATGACACTTAATGTTATCCCCACATAATAAGGTTTTAAAGTAACTAGTATTTGGAATACTTGTTTCTTGGTCCGTCTTGTCAATACGGTTTATAAATATCTTTTCGTTGACTACATCCGAGACCGTGCCTCTGCTGTGAGGATGTAGCTAATAGAAATTTATTTATGCTGAATGTATATTAGATACTAGATAAATTCAAGCGAAAGCGGAATCCTGAACGTGCCCTAGCTGTCAGGGTTACGCAAGTAACTTGAGTTTATCATTGACAAGTTTAACCTTGGTACGTCTCCTTGTGGGCCTGCCTTCGCAGCGACAACGAGAAACGACCAGGACCGGAACCTCGGAGTCACTAGTGAGTGATTGACAATTAGTTGTCTACCTGTGAATATACGTAGGCGAGACCGTGCCTCTGCTGTGAGTCGAAATATATTCATGGGGTCCTCTTCCCATTATGGAATTTGATTTAATTATTGAATTCTCGTCTTTCCATTGGGGATTACGGCATTACGTAAAAATAGTGGGCGGCATTGCTAAGTTTAAAATATTCCATAACTTAGGCAGTGTATGTTATTATGGAAATTGCCGCTTGTTTGTTTCCTTATTCTATAGTAGATAGAATTAAACTTTTATTTACTGCACACATATTTTGATATGTTATCTGACTAGACTCTTGGTTGCAGTTATTCTAGAATAGGTTCTAGATACTAATAGACTATGATATTATAAGATTAGTCTAAAACCATCGGGAACTGTTGTTCCGATTTTCTTGAAAAATAAAGATGGTTAATGACTTAGTTTCTAAGTCATGATAGATAATCTAGATAGATATCCCCTTTAGGATATAATACTTTAGAGACAATAGTTTCTTATGCAGTAAGAATTGACTTGAATTAGTTCATGTCTCGAGATTCTTGACTGGCATTTAGAAAGCCCTATTAGGTATTTGTTTATCTAGTAATGACGTTTCTAAGCTTTAATTACCTTTAGAGGTAATGTGTCTGACACAATTTGCTAATCAGTTATTTACAATTGTTGTGAATAGTTGAATGCAAATAGTAAAGCTAAATAAAGGAGATGCATATATTTGTGTATAGAAAATATTGATTTTCACAATACTACAACTATAGATATTGGATACCAGATCTCCCGTCTACTTATTTGAAATATTGGTTAACGATTGTTTTGATATTTGATATCGGAACTTGCGACTATTGGATAGTCACTTGTTCTTTATAAACAATTGTTACATATTTTATAATAACTAGTAGTGTCATTGACGTAGAGATAAACATAAAGAGAATTATTTGGTAAAGTAAATAATTTAGAACGGTGCTTTATGAGTTTAATCACTTAAGCATTGGATGCTTATTCCGTATGGTGAATGATGGTTTGATACTAGATCACACACTACACATCCTTATCCATTTAATGAATATTGTATTCAGAAAGTGATTAAGATCTCGTTTAACCAATGATTGTCATTGGACCACCAAATTTATTTAACTGATACATTGGATGTATGTAGTTTTATAAATAATAATTGCTTAAGGTAGTTTTCTTTATTTCGTAACTTAGTTGATGAATTGTCATAACTTAGTTACGTGTTTCTGAAGGAACAAATATTGAAAGTCTTGAAAGTATCAAGTACTTTCAATCCGTTCTGATGAAACGTAGATTGAACATTTTTGACTTGTTCAAATATATTCAATCTAAAGGTTTTAGAGAATTCTATCCTCAAAATTCATAACATGTCTTTGAACTGTTCAAAGATCTTTGATACGATCAAACGTATGAATTTAAAGCAATTAGTTCTAAGGTTATTTAGTGAATATGATTCATATTCAATATTGTTCTTCCACGATTCCATCTTGATGGAATTGAGTAGTGGGAGCAATCGAATCTTATATAATTTGATTCGTTTGATATTGAAAGTTACCGAATTAGTTTCAATACTCTTGGGGTTATGCTCCAGTAACACTAATTAATCTCTTTAATTAATGTTCCATTATTTTCTACAATTGCATATATGATATGTATAGGTAGAAAAATCTGAATCTTGAAAAGTTTAAGATTTGAATGTTTCTTTTATATAATAGTTATATAATGGAAATTACTTACACCTTGGAGGTATAAGTAAAAGTTTATCGTTTATTCTGTTTAATAGAATATTGTATTCTATTTAATAGAATATCTTTCCTACGATTCTAAGTAATAAAATTGTTTTATTACTTGGTGTGTAACATTGGATGTTAACTATTGTAGAAAAGACTTGACTTATTGAAGTCAAATGTGAGAATGATAAATTATTAATGGAACTACGTAATTAATAAGATGAAACAACCCTTATACATCTTCCGTACAAGTCCAATAGGATAACAGAATCATTCACGAGTATTTGATACTTAATGGTTCCATTGTTTTCTTACTGAAGAAAAATTATCCTATAACTTATAATGGAAGAGATATTTGATATCGATTCTGGAAGTTCACCATTGAACCATAGATCTAAGATTGTTCATAACTTACTACGATCAAGTTTTGAACTTGATTACGCTTTCATTATGAATTAGTTCATAAGATGTGCTAATTGTTTGCGCAGCGAAAGCATTGTGAGCTTATTAAAGGTTTGACCTTTACAGTATGACAGTGAGAAATGTTATACTCAGCAATCTATTGTAGATTCTGAGAAAACTTATCTCTAGTCACACTAAATGAACAATTAAAGATATATTGGTTAATGTTGATAATAAACTGTATATTTTAGCTAAAGAATGCAAAGTGGCGTTTTTGGATGACTTATTCAGATAAGAGATCAGTTGTGATTTCCTTATTTGAAGAGTTCATTCTGAAATGGCCCTAGAGTTTGTGTTCTGCTGAGATCGCAGTTTAGTGTGCTAGCTTACAGAGCCTATTGTAGACTCGGATAAGTCTTCCAGAAATATGTGTTCTCTATTTTTGATATCGTCAGATTGTCTGATATTGTCAAAGTATATAGAATACATATGTGATTAGAAGGGTTAGTGGGAGCGTACATATTACTTTCTAGTGTTATATATCTTAACGACATTGTCATTATTATAGTAATTAGATTAGATATAGTTCTGTTAGCTGCTGAGCTAGGCGTCAGCACATGCTAAAGAATTAATGGTCTCATCAACGATCCAGATACATACTTCGATATTCATCTGATTCGTTCGGATCATACATCATGGCAATGTAATGATCGAATAAATCCCATCAGATGATAATCATGCAAATCCGCTGACGAAAGATTTTTCTCAGCAGTTTAAGCCAACCGTACATAGTTTGGGTGTCAAGCACTCGAGTGACTGCCTATAGGCCAAGTGGGAGATTGTTGGACAATTATGACCCATAGCGTCAATATTTGTACAGATCAAGGTGTTGTTGTACCAATTAACTATGTGACAAAGGAGATTGCAATCTTATCATTTGTGATTAGATCACCAGATATATAAATGATAAGAGCTCCCTATGATTTGTTCCTGGACGGAGAATGATATGAGACAGTATCAGTCCACGAAGGATAAATCATTAAATATCCATAGTCAGAGTATTATCGAGATTGGACATCGATAAATACGTAAGAGACTAGTATTACACTTGTGCGTATTGTGAGGGCACAACGGCATAGTTCTCATATATTTGGGTATAGAATACTCATGCAAGTGTAATAGGAGGTTGTGTTTCACCAATGGTACGGGAAATAGCTTCGCTCTGGATAGATCCCGCGGAATCCCATTGGTAGTATGACTATGTTTCTATGGGAGTCTGCAATCGGGGTAGGTGTATTTGGTCTTAACCTGAGACTTGCACCGCTAATACTTGCGACAATCAATATACTTTGGTTGAGGTCGTCCAGGGCTTTAACAGGTTCTGTGTACGCCAATATTGGGTATATTGAGAATCGTAGTGTGTTAGGTGTGATGTCAAGACGGAAGTGTCACTCCAGTCATATGGAGATGATAGTCACGTAGGATACAAGACTGGTTCTCTTAAATGCTGCGCAGCTATCGGGATATTATGACTAGGTAATGTATATCCGATTATAGAGACTAGTTACCAGACATCAGACATGTGCTTCGTACACAGAAATATGCAATACTACGGTATACTACGCTTGATATAGATCCTTTATTCCTGTAAGGATATTTCCGGAGAATTGGGTAGGCATGGCGCTTTGCTAGAGGCCAACCTTGTCTTGTAAATCGGTATAAATGTCGTACTTGGTACGTACGTGTTCGAATAGTCTGACGACCGAATTTACTGCCAACATATCCGAGGATCTGATTGGTCGCTTCCCAAAGATTCACCGATGACGTATAACTCGCACTCTAAATTAATCTAGGATTAATTAGATGAGAGAGAAAATTAATCTGGGATTAATTGCGGAGATATTTTAGCTGGGATAAAATATCATTAAAGAGAGATAACAGTTAATTTGGAATTAATCGAGAAATTAATATATTTGATATATTAAACGAAATTGGATTTTAACGGGGAATTAAAATTAGATTTTAATTCGGGCGAACGAATTAATTTAGAATTAATTCGTTAGCGACGTGAATAGTGATTTCGCTAGGCGTAATCATTTAATTACGACGCAACGGAAAATTCATTAATTTGGAATTAGAGAACCAGAGCCCGAGATTATTTACGAGCGCATTCGCATTTCGAATTCGAGTACGGCACGTCAAATCAAGCATCAAATCGCTAGTCGCATCAAGCGTCAAATCACTTGTCATTTTGAGTGATGTGACTTGACAAGTTGTGATTGATGTGATTGAGTGATTGAATGATGTGAGTGGTTAGGCTTTAATGGTTTGACTTTAAAAGCCAAATTCACATGAAATGCATGTGAAATTCAAATGAGTGTATATAATACACAAATTTGGAAACCAAACACAATAATCTCTCTCATTTATTCTCTTTCATTTCCCGCCCAAATGAGGCAAAAACTTTCTGGTTTTTGAGCTGAAAAAACCGAGAGAGTGGGAGGCTTAGAGTTGGATTTTTGTGGCAAAAATCGCAAGTGCTAGTACACTACGAGATATGCGAAGGTGATAGGGAAGTCCACCCATGAGCCGGGAACCATTCGACGAAGCTTGGAGCTTGACGAAGGACCAAAACCGAGCCAAACCAGTGAGCTTGGACTGCACACTGTCGAACCAGCGAAGGAGGACAACAGTTCGTTTTTGTTGCCTCGTTTGCCTCCGCGTCGCTCAACAGATCGATGTGAGTATTCCGCGACTTCATCGATGTATTCGCACTTCATTTTCATGCTTGTTTATGATCTTGGGACCTTAGAATTTGCCAACAGAATGGCCCTGGAGTTTGTATTCTATTAAGATCACAGTTTGATATATTAGCTTATAGAGCATATTGTAGACTCAGATGAGCTTTCCGAAAATATGTGTTCTCTAATTTTGATATTAGTCAGATTATCTGATTTTATCAAAGCATAAAGAATACATATGTGATAGTAGGGTTAGTGGGAGCGTACATATTTCTTTCTACTGTTATATATCCTAATGCATTATCATTATTAATGTAATAATGAAATATTTGTAAGGTAAAAGGTTTACCTAAGTCTTCTTTTCTCCATGAAAGTAGTGAGAATAGTCTCTGTTATATTTGATATAAAGTTTCATATGCGATATAAAACAAGAGACTTGTGAGATACTCCCATTAGTCGTGCATTAGATATGATCTAATAAAGGACACAGCAAGACTATCTGTGTGACAGTTAGTATAACTCTTTGACAGATAATGTGTCTTTTATATATAGTATTTATCTTTCATAAAGGATGATTCATTTATCAAAAAAGATATTGATTAGAATGTCCAATCAATCTTATGTATAATAGAATGATGGCATAATGTATACTATATTATGTACGATTAAGGACATCAATTTAATCGTAATTGTTACGAGTTATTTTGATACGCTGTAAACCATATGATGTGTTTGAAACAAGTTCTTTGTTATCTTTGAGATATGAATAACGAGTTTCTTATTCATGGAGAATATAATCCGCAACCATTAAGGTCAAATTAGTTTTAAGTCTAATTATGGCGTACGATGGTCTACATCATAAAAGAGTCAGAAAAGATGCAATAGGATTGTCACAAATGATTCTACTATGTAAGTGGAATTAATTGTAACTTATGAAGTATTGACTTATGAAGTTTCATAGTGACCTTATTGATTAGATGTTTTGATATTAGTGTTGTGCTTGAGGTTGTCTGCATAGCATTGTGGACCTAATTCCTAAATACTTGGACAATTCAGTAGTTGTAGCACAATATTTATGTCACATCTGAGTCATATTGATGTATAACTTAGGTTATACAAAATATGAATGATGCTGACTATAGGAAACGATTGGGTTTGTTGGACAAACTCAATATGTTATAAAAGACCTACTTGTTATTGCCTACCACTTGAGTGCTAGGTGAACTCTTGAGGGCCATGAGTATGTGATACACATTGAAATGTGTATATAATACTGTGGATTAACACTAGAGCAAGTGGGAGAAATTGTTAGGGTTGGTGTTCGGAGTGCCAATCTGGATCGTATTTCTGTCCGATTCATGAAAACTAACAATTCAATTTTCCATAATATTACTTATTTACGGTAGTACTTCTTGCTTTTATATACATATTCGATCTAATTACGATTAGATTGAAACTAATTTAGTGATATGTATATATTAGACAAAGACCCGATAATATATTTTATAGTGTGCAGTTACAAAATATTTTGTAATTGACATTGGGAAGTGTCACTACTAGAAGTATATTTTCAAATAAAGTTCCTGGTCAAGATTTACTAACACAGGTCGGTTAGTAAAATCCGCTTAGACTAGTACATGTCGTATATCGTGACTTGGTCCGATGATTTATCCCAATGAACCATAAGTCTCGGGAGACTCGTATAGACATGTAAATGTTTATTTGATAAACATTGAAGACACCACTGTGGATATATGAGATATCCTCAACACTTTGATGGATATATGAGATATCTTCTCGAGTCGAGTAGCATAGTGGTCCTTCGACTTAAGATACCACTGTGGATATATGAGATATCCTCCACACTTTGATGGCAGTCACGTTACCGATCTATTTATATCAGACCTCCGTCTGTTTGTTGGGTGTGGAATGATGCTCATGATATCTTGTGAGTATCAGATAGAATCCGTCAGTCCTGTGTACATGGCATAGATATCTTGAACTTGTTTGCGATCTAGTTAATCCATGATCGTGGTATACTTCGGAAGCGAGTTCCGAGTGTTATTTAGAGATCATAAATTTAAAAGTAGACTATATTATACCTTAGGGATTTGACATTTTTATCTATATCTCTGATATATTATTGATAGCCTGTGACAGATGGATTATACGTATGCAATGACCTGGACTTGCATAGTTTAGCGAGATTATCCGTGATCGTCATAATTCATGAGTGGGTGAATTATAGACACGAAATTTGATTATGTGACGGATAAACTTAAACTTAGAGAGTCTCACAATATGAAGTGTACTCGTTGAGCACTTGGGCAACACGTTATGAATAATACAGATCATTCATAATACTTCATCGGATTAAATGAGTTAATTCGAATCGTTTAAACGGTTAAACGAAAATACATGCATTAGGGGCATTTCAGTCAATTAATAATTAATGTGTATTTGTATTTTATACAAAATTTGATTTGATACATATTAATTATTTGTCAAATGAGACTTTGACACATGCCATTAATATATGTATTTGTTATTAAATGTAAATAAAATACATATATAATAATAATCGCATTAATTAATTATTTAGGAATTTAAATATTAAATATCAAGATAATTAAATAATATCAATATTACATAGTTGTTATGTAATATGTTTGATTATTATTTGTTACAAGTGGCATGATTCTTTTAAGCTTAAAGTTTACAAATTGGATTTGTTAACTTAAAGCTTATTATTATTATTATATAATTAGATTGATTGACCAAATAACCAAAATGCCCTTCTTGTCCCCCTAAAGTCGGTTATGCTTGCTTTTTAAAGTGAGAAAATTTTATTTTCTCATTTAAGAACCTCCATGGCCGAACCCTTAAAGAAAGAAAAGTTCCCAAAATTTGTTTGAAGAAACAAGAAAGAAAGTGAAGAAATCAAGAAAAAGTTTAAGGAAATTAGGAGATTTGGAGGTAATCTTCATAACTCTTAAACTTAGAAAGTTTGTTTCTTGTTCTTGAGCATCTAGACACCGTTAAAAGAAAACATCAGGTAAGAAAGAAAGCTTTTCTAGCTGAATAGGTAAGTTTCATTCTCTCAACCAATAATGCACTAAAATACAAAGAACATGGTTGTCCAACTATTTCATGTCTTATTGGAAATCAAAAAATTGAACATGTTTTGCTTGATCTTGGAATCAGAGTAGATTTGCTTCCATTTTTAATTTACCAAAAACTTCATATTGGTGAGTTAAAATAAACTTCAACTACTCTTTTACTTGCCGATATATCAGTCAAGGTACCGAAATGAATTATAGAAGATGTGTTATTACAAGTCGATAAATTCATATATTCAGTGGATTTTATTGTCTTGGAAATATGACATGTAGCATACAGTTATAAGTCAATTCTTGTAATACTTGGTCGTCCATTTTTAGCTACAACTAATGCTTCAATTAATTTCAGGAATAGAATCATGAATTTATCCTTTAGCAATATGACATTGAAGCTTAATGTATTTAACATCTGCAAACCACCATACGATGAGGACAATGAGACGAGAGCATAGAACTAATTGAACCAATTGTGGATGAATATATTCAGTGGAGTTTATCTGATCCTACGGAAATTTGTAAAGTTAATTTTCTTAAATCAAGTACCCAATTAGATTCGAATATTCCTAATAATATTTTACTTGATTCTACCCATGTACTAGAAGATGATGGAGGGAAGTAAAATCTTGAGGAACTAGGAACACTGGAAGAAGAAAAACATGAGGAAGCACCCAATTTGGAATTGAAGACTTTGCCAGAAGTCTTGAAGTATGCTTTTCTTGGAGATAAACAAACTTACCTTAAGGTAATTTCCTCTTCTCTGACAAGCGATCAAGAAGGTAAGTTGTTAAATGTGTTGAGAGAACATAAAAAATGAATTGGATGGACTTTAAAAGATATAAAATGCTTTAATCTTTTAAAATGGACACACATAATATATTTCAAGGATAATGCCAGGACACGTTGACCACTCAAAAAAATGTTAAACATTTACAAGAAAGAAGTGGTTAAAACATGAGTCCTTAAATTTCTTGATTCATTGATCTCTTACATACCTGGTTTGGAGAAAAGCACTTATGCTAAGAAAATGAGAGCTAAACAGTTAGATGTTTTTTTATAAATGCACACGTTGGATGTGCAACACTTGTTGTCGTTCCTTATGAATAATGTCTAATAATCGCGAAGAAAAAAATCAATCCATTAAAGATGGCTTGAGTAAGTAGTCATTAGATAATATATCATTGACTCTTGCAATGCATCGTAGTGGATTTGATAGATTGATTGGCAACTTAAATACATAATTTCAAAAAGAAAGACAACAATACAGTCTCGAGAATATGAATTTAAAAGACCATGTTCGCCAATTTATATGAAAATTGGATGTGAAGCATATTCTCGGCCTATAGAGGCCGTTCAAGCCGTTACTGGACGTAAAACCAGAGGAAGATGTGAGCCACAATCACAACAATCAGTACATATCATTTACTATTTTGATTTCATTTTATTATTTTAATATGTAACCTTTCTTTTTAGTAGCAGTGTTGTAGATTCAATTGTCAATTCTACACTAACCAGGTGATGTCTTCTAAACTATGATTCTTCTTATTCAGATATTGGGGAATATGTCTCAATTCGGTTGGGGGAATGGGATAATTGACTAGATAGTTTTTATTTTATATTCCATTGTTGTGTTTTTCTTTTAAAAAAAATATTTTCATTTTTGTGTTGTTTTATGAAAAAAAAAAAGTATTATGTTGTTTTTGCTTTGTTGTTAGTTTGTGTGTAAAAAAAATACACACAAACTAAAAACAAAATTTTGACTAAATAAGTGGAATTGTTATTTAGAGATGGCAGTGTAAGGAGTTTTCGCTCCTGAGACGTATCTTAATTTAATTCGTAACAATTTATTTTTTTTCTTTCTTTTTGAATCATTTATATTTATGAATTATCCATAATATTGATTAAATGTGATCTTTATATGCTCTTTTGACAGATATTATCAACATTCATGGTAGTGAAAATTTATAATATTCAGTTCTCTAGTTTGTTGGAGGTAGCACATAAAAGCAGTGGAATTTGTGTTTTAATTTTTTTTTAAAAACTAACCATGCTTTTACTTAGTAACTGAACATCTTGCCTCAACAAGCATTGATTGTTCGCTTAAAACGGTAGAGCTTTAGTTTGTAAAAAAAATGTGTTTGAATAACTTCGATTTCGTAGCCTCTCTAACTCGAGCAATTAAGTCTGTAGGGGTGTTTTAACACTTAGTGCCCTAAGGCCAACTGGTCTGTGAGTCACTGGCACAAATCTCGCTACATGGGTTAAAGAGAAAGCTTAAGGAAATCAGACACTTCTTCTTTTTAATATCTAAGATCCGAGCAATTAAGTCTGTAGTGGTATCTTAACACCTAGTGCCCTAAAGCCAATTGATTTGGGAGTCACTGACCTAAAGCTCGATACAATGATTGAAGATGTATTATAAAAAAATTATATTTATAAATAATCTTTCATTGCCAAAAGGTGTGAACTCTAATATAATTTTAGGATAAAAATATTACTCTATTTCCAACAAGACCTATAAATATTGTGGGCACAATAAATTGATTAATACCTTATTTTATGTGTGTATGGAAGAAGGGTAAAAAGTACAGGAAAATTTACATATTTGATCATTTAGAAAGAAAGAAAATAATTATTATAGACATGACATTTGGATAAGCTGGTTGGGGGATGTGATGAACACTAAAAATTGCACATTTATTATAAGAAAAATTAATCATTTTAACACTTGTAATTTCATTAATCCCCTTAATTTAACATATTTGTAAAATAATAATTAAATTTATGTTTTATATTTTTATTGTGATTTTTATTTCTTATCTATGTGAAATAATACTTTGGATGCATAACTAGAAAAATAGACATGACATTTGGATTTTGGAGGCCAAAAACTTGAAAGGGCATTCTAACAGTGTACAAATTCAGATATTTCAGCCCTATGCAATTTTCATATTTTGGCCATAACTGTTTACTCCGATATCGGATTGAAATGATTTCAGTTCCAGATGAAAGAAGACTCAAAGATCTACAACTTTTTTGTTTATAAGATTTTCTAGTTTTGAGGTTTTCAAGGTCGAAATTGATAAAAATCCAAAGTATATTATATATAATTATTAAAGCAAAAAAAACAAGAGGAAAAAAAAAAGCAAAAGCGGTGGAAAGCAATTGCAATTGCTAACAACTTGCAAATTGCAAGCTGTTAGCAATATGAACTTGCAAAAGGTGCCGAGCACCTCTATAAATAGAGTTGCTCCGCAACTCAATTGAGGCAACTTCCTTCACATGATTCTCTCTGTAATTTTGTGAAGGGATCCAGCTGTTGTGTGTTTTATTTTTGTAAGCTTTTTCTTGTAATTTCTTTTTTTAGTAATAAAATTATGCTTATTTTTATTCAAATATGAGTAGCTAATTTCTTTTTGCTGGGAAAAGGGTGAAGGTTTTAATATGAAAATTTATATTTTTAATATGAAAATTTAGATTAATCTCACTTATATTAAAATATATAAATTATAATCTAATGATTAATATTTAATTTAATTCTGGATTAATTATTGACAAACTTTGTTACCGCCTATATGGTTTGTTTTATTTATTTGGCATAATTGAGTACCTAACTGGACTCGTTATAGACAAATGTAATCACCGTCTTTATGGCTTGTTTTATTTGTTTTGGCATAATTAATTCCTGAAATAAAATAATTGGGTAATAATGACAATTTACATTTTATAAAAAGTGAGATTTCTAAATTTGAAATATTAAAAGTGATCCTCTAACCCCCAACATTTTATTTTATTATTGCGATTTAAATTAAAATTTCCAATCACTTCAAACAATCCATCCTTTTTATTTTTCACTCAAATTGTTATTTTATCCTATTAAATCTATTCCATGTGGATCGATCCCAGTCTTACCGGGTCATTTTATTACTTCGACACTCTTATACTTGGGAGTAAAGAACTACTTTTTGAGTGTGTCAATAGCCTCATGAAGTTTCCGTTCTGAAGGCTGCCCGAACATGCCCTGTAATGACTCCCTCATCAAAGATAATGTAGCCATCGACTCATGCTTTGCAAGAGGAACCACAGACATCCCTGCTAGAAAGTAGTAGTGGGCTTTCTCATTGCCCGCGGCACATTTCTGGTTGGCATTGCGCACAGCTTGTCCAGAATTTCTGGCTGGCTCGGGAGGACATTCCTCCGTCAAGACAAACTTAAGGTCTTCACAGACCAAGATGGCGTTCATGTTACTTTTCCACTTTGCATAGTTTTTTCCCGTTAATTTGTCATTTGAGAGAAGAGCAATAATCGGAGAAACCATGGCTGAAATAAAATAAACATGCATTTTAATATTGAATTACTATGCCACGTAAATCTATCATCCCAAAAATAAGCATTGCCGATGGTAGATAAAGTATTTTCATGACAGATCAAGATATTATCAATTGATTAATATATGTGGGAATAACTCTTATTCCTATATTTACAAACTACTGTTTGATTTGATCAAGGAATTTCGATTAATATTTAATCATTCCTTCATGAGTGTAACCCGTTATTTCGGAACCCTTGGACTTAACTAGTGAAGTACCGCCGTAGGGTAGGTCAGTTCGCCAGATACATCTAGAATCCCTATCCTCTCAGAATTCAAACTTGATATTGACCCAAAATGGACACCATCCAAAGGGGGACGAAAACAAAGTCGTCTCGAGCTGTCTTTTGAATCACACGTTTTCGGACTAACAACGGAGATCGCGGGATATATTGTCGTATATCCCTCTCCCACTCACTATTTTAAAGTTAAAGGTTTCTTCTCAGAATATCTAATATTTTAATTCACTAGTGTGTCTAAGTTTATGCGCTGCTAAAACATAACTCAACTTTACACTAGTACATAATTAGTGATCTAACCAATTTTAACTCTTAAAATTTTTATTCACTGATTCTTATTAGTCCCAACTAATATTTTACTTAATTAACCTGATTTAATTAAGTTTGGTTTAGTGACCTAATTAATTTTAACTCTTAAAATTTTAGTTCACTAACAAGTTTAAAACTTAGAAATTCAAAAAGGGGAAATTTTTTAATTAAACTATTTAATTAATATAAGCATCTTATAAATTCCAATGGTACATGGAATTGTGTCTCAAGTGCAGACCACACTATAATCCATTCGGAATCGGTTATGGAAATTACGTCCGGGTTTCCATCTGATATACCAAGGGAAAATATAATGCACTTATGAAGCACATATATATAATTAAATTTTCATTTTCAAATTTCAAACCATTAAACCAATTAATCTTATTAATTTATTTTCATGAATATCATATTCCAATTTAAATCTTTTAAATTTCATAAAATCACATTTTATGACTAGAATATCCATGCATCTATAACATGTTATGGCATGTGAAAATGCAAGAGTAGACACCCTAAGCTATATGACATGTTATTCAAACATTTCGAATTAAATATACATTTAACGTAAAATAAAATTGCATTCATTGGGCTATTATTTTTCTATACTAATCTAATTAGCACCAAATTTACGAAGGCATCTATTGGTCTTCAAATCTTGCTCCATGGATTGGGATTGAGATGTTGGCGGCATTTACGACCAATGCAATACATTCATCACATGAACTCAAACAAATTTATATTCATCACATTAACATAAAAATTTGTCTACTCATCACAACATGCATAAAATAATTTATATCATATATATAAAAAAATATTTTAATAAAAACAAACTGGTTAATAATACTTTTCAACCTCGCTCTGATACCAATTGTTGGAACCGATTTCCCTCATACAGCGGAAGCGACATAGGCACCAAAATCGACCTTGAAAATATTTTTCCCTTCAGTTTTTGACTATTTTCAGTTCTGGAATAGCCTCGTACAGTAGCTCAAATCTAGAACAGTTTATACATGATATGCGCACACAACTCATCCAAAAACAGCCTTTGTTTTGCGTGTATAAGGGCTATGATTCAGGTCCAATTGTTTCACCAAAATAGGCCCACAACGATCACAAAACACCCATTTGTGTTCCAAAATTTTCTGGACAAAAACACAAAAAAGCAAAAATAAAAACACTCCCAAAATTAAAGCAACAAGAGACGGCAGTGAGCAGTTTTTCCTTCTCACTACCATGTGTATGGAGAGAAGAAAGAAATGCATTTTCAAATTGATCTCTAATGAATCTTCCGTTCTACGACTCGTAACCAACAAAAGGAATTGTGGGCTTCACTCATAATTTTTTTTTTCTTGTTTTTCTTTTCTTTCAACTCTTTGAGAGAAAAAATATAACTATGGTGGCTAAGGTTTCACAAAATGAGATTAGGGTAAAAAAGAAAACTATTTTCCTGTTTATATCTAGGGTTCAATCTGTTGTCAAAATAAACCAAACATTTTCCCTTTCCCCTAAGTTTCGGTCAGCCCTAATATTTTTGTAACATAAATTTTTTATTGATAAATTTCATCGTAATGACATTAAAGTGTTGCTAAATAAAAAGGTGTAACTACCATTTATGAAAAATTGAATTTTAAAATCATATATTTCTAAAAATGACATATTAAATAATTTAATATTTACAGTAAATTAAATGATTATCTTATAATAATTTATTAAATGAAAACCTTATATTAAATATAATATAAAGTTACATGTGTGACAAATATATTATTAATCCCATTAATAATGATATATATGTGAGTATATAATCATACTATCCAATTATATTTAATTTGCTGCAGTATATCGAACTAGCACGAGGACTAAATGGACCTATAATTCTGAACTCAAATAATCCCGAAATATTAATTAAACTCTTTAATTAAATATTCTGAATTATTAACTTCAAGTTATTCCACTAAAACCCCGAAGTTGAACTCTTCTTACCGTAGATAAATAATATAAACTGAACATCGTCGGTGTCCATCGATATAGTTATTACATACGGATTGGCCCTTCATGAGTATCTCATAATTAGAGCTGGGTCATAATATCCATTATACCCCTATAATTATTTTTACCTTAAGTACCATTGATTCTTTAATGAATGATTTATTCATATCCATTATGAATATTAATCTTTCTATTCGAAATAGAAAGACTTGAGCGCTCTAATCTTTCAAGTACGGAATCAACCCTTTAGGAAGCTACTCATCTACTTCTCGCAAGAAGGAGTGAACGTCTCTAGCTACACACCAAACCATGTCCCAAAAGTACATAGCTATTGGTCAGGATTGCTACACCAACCTCACATTTGTTAATCAAATGACATAGCATGCCATGAAGGTGTTCGCATTACACTCAGGATTCAGATCGATCCATATATGACCATCTAGTAAATTGAAATGAATTTCTTTATTTAATGGGAGATTTATGACAATCAAGTCATTAACAAGCTTGGGTCAAAATAAAAATTTTAATTTTAAAACATGCAATACATATTCTAATATAACTTATGCATAATTAAATTAAAATTACAGAGGCATGGATTCGAATACATATCAAACATGCAACATGTATTGTATGGTTTAGACCTGCTCTGATAAGGTTCTATTAGGGCAGATATAGGACCCCTAGGATCTAATTGATTTCCCATGCAGAGGAAATGCGAATAACGCGTGGATATCAAGCATAGGTGTATTTTAAAATAATTTAATAGAACACTATATTTCATTACAAATGTATAGGAAAAAATCGAGGATGAATTGGTTTTCAGAAGCTCAAAAATGGAAGAAAACAAGTTTCAGCGCGCACGTTTGCAGTGCACACACACATTGTACACACTTGGACAATGTACTATTTTTGTTTCTTGTTAGACCATCATATCTTTGGAAACAAATAGCTTATGCAAATTGGGTATTTTTACCCAATTTGCCTCCAATCTTCCCTACACACTTCCAAACACCTAAAATTAATTTTTAAAATCAAAACCAATACCAACACATGTTATTGAATAAAATCATATTTTTCAAAATATCAAATACTTTAAAAAAAATATAAATTTATTCAAAATACACACATGCGTAAATTTTGAATTTAAAATACAAACCAAATAAGAATTACATAGTAACTCATGAACAATTCTAGGTCACTCAAAGGTAGTCAAGTAATTCTAGAATGGTAGTCATAGATTTTCAAACTCTAATTTTATGTTTCATTTCCAACATGAACATATTTGACCCAATTACAAGTATATTGTGTTTATGCTTTCAAAAGCATCCATACACAAATTTATTAGCCTAATTTCAGCTTCAAGCTATATGGTTATGTATCAATTACAAAAACATAGCTCATTATATGTAACACCCCGCCATAGGCAAGATGCTACCGGTAGGATATAGGATTGACCCATCTCCATAAGCCTCAAAATTTATAGAAAATCCGGCATGATGTATCCTAAAAATGGATAGCCTGGATCACAATCCAACATCAAACAGAATCTAAGAAAACATCAAAAAAATAAAAGGACTTCAGATCTACACAAAACTCATCAAAATCTTATCCTAATGGCTTCATGCCCACATCACTTATCAACACTTAAAGGCCCTGTGCCCATAGCATCATAAGCAATCAAATCATTTACTTAATATATATACCAACAACGTGATCAGCACGATAAATAAAATATTGATCACAAATCCTAGACCTCTAAAACTCTTCCCATGAAACTTGCGAGGGTGACTGCTGCTTGGGTGATCTGCGTCTCGAACATGACTTCCAAAGCTGTCGTGGTTGACCAACTGGAAGCCAACCTGCAAAACTAGCAAACTGGTTTGGTGTGAGTTTTAAAAACTCAGTAAGTATCCATGCTAGTATTACAACAAACAAGTCAAACATATACAACAAACAAACAAATCAAACATATCAGCAGTTTATCAGAATTACTAAATTGTTACAAGTTTTGATTTATCAACTTTTATTATCTTTTATAGTTTACCATGAAAAATTCTCATATATACCAATTTATTAACCAAACATTCAAATCTCACAAAACATCAACTCGGACATCATAGAACAAGTCATTTTATATCAAACCATTTCCATCATATGAGACGTGAAGTTAGATTTATTATACTTTATTATGATTAAGCAACTTTGAAATATCATCAAATCGATAAAAGAAACATATTTTCTTATATTTAGTTACAAACTATCTCAATACCAAAACAACTTACTCCATCATTCTTTAACCACGATAACTTTACAATAGCTTAACACTTGGGTTTCACTTGCATTCACACATATTGTAGCACACTTCTCTTATATTTATGCAAATGCATATTTTCTGAGTTCTTACTTGGAAAAATTTCCATTACCAAAGCCTTTAAAACATATTCAGTCTCTTTTACAAAATATATACATACATTAACAATCCTAACATACTCACACATATACTCAGATATATACATACAATCATCGTGTAACTGATAACGAAGCATACATAATAGTAAAAACATCAAGGAACACACAACCAAAACACATACACATGAGTTGGCTTACATATACAATGCTCGGACGGGACTCATTACCTATTTTAAAATATATATGAGATGAATGACGTCCGAACGGATTCCTAACCAGCTCGACTGCTATACCACGAAACTATCAACTAATTAAACATACATACATGAGCACATATCACAAAACACAACTCATAGTACGATTTCTTATATGCAAGTATATACATGACACACACTTCAAGTCACTATTCAAAATACTCATATATATATATATATATATCTAAAACATCTAAACATACTCCTCTCTTCGAGTTCGGATACCATACCATATAATACTCCTCATGCCTTTTACTTATGGATCAAATATATTTGCTTTCAAGAGTTCTTATCAGGAAATATTCATGGCATAGAAACTTACTAGTTAAGACATACTTATTTATGAAACGCATCATTTCCCCCACGAACCTCAATCATTCAGGAAAAGCTTAGTTTATATCGACTTCACATCACCCTTAATCCCTTAAAAACCACACAGACAAATCGCATGTATCAGTTAACAATGAACTTATCGAAACACTGTATATAAACACATGCTTATCCAAATTTAGAAAGCAAAACTTTTTCCCACTTACCGATCTTATATACTCAAGTCATAACTTATCTTATCATTTCATACATATACAAATATGTATTCATATACTTATACATATACATATTCATTCACATACACTTATGCATACCATTATAGGTTCATACATTGACATGCATCAATAGACATGCATATCACCCAATTCACTTCATACTATAGCATTACAAAAATTCATACATGTGACGGTCGATAGGCTTAACTATACATAATCTCTAACTTGTCTCAAGAGTATCTCTTAATAATTCTTGTCTTACCCTAAACACTTCAACCATATATATATATATATATCTATACACACACACACACACACACATATATTTGAACGCAAATCAACAATCAAGTAATCTTCGCATGAGTTACTTACCTGACTTTGCGAGCACTTCAGGTCCTAGTCAAATCTATCAAAATAAATGGTGAAACGCCGTCAAAATCACGACTTATGGAGTTCTCGACTATACTACGATAAAATTCTGGATCTTTCCGGAACAATCAAATCAAGTCTGATTTAAATACATTCAGTTTCACAAATCTTAAAACATCATTATAAACTAACATAAGTCATCAGTTTACCTAAATTCTCGGTTTACGTATTTTTAGAAAATCTTCCCAAAAAATTTCTGTAAACGCTACGGAAGGGTCCTGAACCTATCGATTCTACACGGATTTATCCAAAAATTCTCGTTATATCATATAAAACTCATAACTATCATTAAAATCAAAACACATCATTATACACAAAAACCCAATTTTACCGAAAACTTATATATTCGATCGGATCTATCCAACTCTATCCGTTTTCACAAGGATTCTACCAAATGTACATAATCAATATACTTATGCACTTATGCTCAAACAATTATATTTATATCAATATTCTATTCTATAAAGCTACTGGATACATCTAAACATTTAACAGAAAACGTGAAATTAGCGGCTTTTTACCAGAAGGTCTTACTGAGATTTCGAGATCATATAAGGACTCCAAATGATCCCCGAACATGCTGGAATCGGTGGAATTTTGATCGGAGCTGCTGTTCATTGTGGGTCACTATTCACCAAATCTTTCTTCCTCGTTTCACTTATAATCATGCATGGAATGAAAAATCCTCCATCGTCTACAAGTAGTACACTCTCAAAGCTTCAATTTGGTGGGTGGCTTAGGCCGTGAAACAAAGCGAGGAGCTGAGATCGACAAACCCATGCGCGTCTATCTCTCATTTTTTCTTGCCGGTGTCGGTGATCTGGGGGCTTCCGCCAGCCACCACAAGGAGGAGGGGTGGCCGGTGCACCCTCCTAGTTGGTCGCGCCAGCCGCTGGCGTGACCAGCAGCGCAAGGGGCAACGTTTTTTAGGATGGGGGTCGACTTGGAAGATTTTAGAAGTTATGCCAATTTGGAAATTAAGGGAAACATCAAGGTATTTATAGGAAAGTTTCCGAAAATATCAATCTGACCCCCGAAAATTACAATTAGATCTCTATCATGGGATTTTCTTGGAAATTCATATTTTGGAAGCTCTTCTGATACAAATTTAAAAAAGAATTCAAAACGGAAGTTGTTTGTCTCGGAAAAGCGAGTCCGACGATTTAATAATCAGCTCATTCAGAGTTCGTTAGCTATTTTATAGCCGAAACTAGAAACATTTACGCATATAATAATATAAACATGAATCGCATAACCGGTTCTCAAAAATATTCCACTTAAAAATGCGATGAAACTTCACTTAAAAATATTCCAACATATTTTCCAACATATAAAGTCATATTTCTGATTATCATTAAGTTTCAAATTCTAAACTTCAATTCGGAAAGCTTCTAGAATCATTCTGAAAAATTCGGGAGATTATATTAGAGAATATCAAACTTACCTAGAAAGCTTGAACCAAATATCTAATCTTCTCCTCCTTATTGAAAAATGTAAAGAACTTCCAAAGCTTCTCTAAACACTTCTTTAGGCTAGTTATTCTTATGTTTTTCTTTAATGCTTGCTTTAACTTTTTCAAGCTTAATTAATAACTGTAGGTTGTAATCTAGGTCCCAAGATCAAACAAGACATGAAAAGAATGCATGAATACACCAACGAAGATAGCGGAATACTACATTGGTTGGTTGAGTCGATTTGAAGACGAATGAAGGCCAAAAAGCCCATTGCCTTGCTCACGCCACTGTGCAGATTTGCTCACTGCCAAGGATGCCCACTGCATGCAGTCCACTCCCTTCCATTTCCAGATTTGAGCTGAGAAAACGCAGCTCCTAGCTTCATCGGATGGATCCCGGCTCATGGTCGAACCTCCCTACCACCTTCGCAAGACTTGTAAGTGTGCTAGCACTTGATTTCTCACCATGAAAAACCACTCTTGGCTTCCCTTTGTTCACGCCATTTCTGGTTCCAAACCAGTGAAGAAAACAGGCTGTTATGCGTGAGGAGAAGAGAGAAAATGAAGAGATGAAATTGTGTATTGGTTATTACAAAAGTTGTAAATCATTTGTTTTTATATTTTCAAAAAATATTAAATGATTTACCAATTAATTTTAACTTTCAAAAAGTCAAATAAATTGAATGTAATAAGCTTGAGTGTTCCACACTCCAATATCAATGTCCATCAAGTTATATCAACTTAATAAAGTGACATGTTGAGTGTCTTTCACTCAATCCATTAATCAAATCAATCAATCACTCAAAGTGACTTTTGATTTGACGCTTGATGTGACGATTGATTTGACGCTTGATGTGACTTGCGTCGCCGCACTCGAATTCGAAATACGAATGCGCTCGCAATCACACTCGGGCTCGGGTTCGTTAATTCCAAATTAACGATTTTTCTGTCGCGTCGTAATTAATTGATTACGCCTAGCGAATTCACTATTCACATCGCTAATGAATTAATTCTAAATTAATTCGTTCGCCCGAATTAAAATATAATTTAATTCCGCGTCGAAATCTAATTTCGTTTAATATATCGAATATATTAATTTACCGATTAATTCCAAGTTAATCGTTATCTCTCTCTAGACGATATTTTATCCTAGATAAAATATCTCCGTAATTAATCCTAGATTAATTTTCTCTCTTCTATATAATCTCAGATTATTCAAGAGTGCGAGTTGTGCGTCATCGGTGGATTATCGGGAAGCGACCCATGAGATCCCCGGATAAGTTGACAGTAAATACGGTCGTCGGAGTATCCGAATCACGTACGTACCAAGTACTACGTTCTACCGATTTACGAGACAAGGTCGACTCCTAGCAAAGCACCAAGTCTTCCAATTCTCCGGACATATCCATTTAAGAATATCAAAGATCTGTATCAAGCGTAGTATACAAATGTATTGGGCATATCGGCCCAGTATCAGATAGTCACGTGCTAGGGCTGGGGCTGGATAAGTGTCTGCCCCGTCCGAAGCACATATCGGATGTCTGGTAACATAGTCTCTATAATCGGATATTCATGACCTGGTCACAATATCTCGATTGGTTGCGCAACACTCAAGAGCACTAGTACCGTATCCTGCGTGACATCATCTCCAATATGACTGAAGTGATACTTCCGTTTTGACATCACACCCAATACACTACGACTCTCTGATAAACCCAGAAGTGGTGTACGCAGAACCGGTTAAAGCCTGTACCACCAAGACCAAAGTTTATCGATTATCGTAAGTATTAGCGATGTAAGTCTCAGGTAAGACTATACACACCTACCTTGATTTCGGCCTCCCATAGACACATAGTCATAATACCAATGGGATTCCGAGGGGTCTATCCAGAGCGAAGCTGTTCCCGTACCATCGGTGAAACACGACCTCCTATCGCACTTGCATAAGTATCCAATACTTATATATATGAGAACTATGTCGTTGTGCCCTCACAATGCACACAAGTGCAATACTAGCCTATTCCGCATTATCGATGTCCAGTCTCGATAATACTACGGCTAGGGATATTTAATGATTAATCCTTCGGGGACTGATACTGTCTCATATCATTCTCAGTCCAGGAACTAATCATAGGGACCTCTCTTCATTTATATATATATTTATGGTGATATAATCACAAATGATGAGAGTGCAATTTCCTTGTCACATAGTTAATTTGTTACAACAACACAATGATCTGTGCAAATAGTGACGTTATGGGTCATTTTGTCCAACAATCTCCCACTTGGCACATAGCGAGTCACTCAAGTGTCCTACACCTGAACTATGTACGGTTCGCTCAAATTGCTGAGAAAAGGTTTTCGTCAGCGGATTTGTTTGATTATCATCTGACGCGATTTACACGGTCATCACATCGCCACGATGTATGATCCGAACGAATCAGATGATATAGAGTATATATCTGGATCGTCGATGAGACCTTTAATTCCTTAGCATGTGCTGACGCCTAGCTCAGCTGCTAAAAGAACTATATCTAATCTAATTAGATTTATTTTCGATCCAAAAGACTTCTATTGTTGCCTCAGCTGCAGCAATAATCCGCATTTGTCATTTATTCGGCAATAGTTATCTTGCACGGAATAATATTCCAACTCACTGTCCCGTGTTCAAACTTTATAGTACCGTAGTATTTAATTGTTTGGAACTTGCAGCAGTGATCCCAGTCACTTCAAGTTTTCCTTCTCCATAGTTTAAGACAACATCTTTAGTTCTCTTAGATACTAACAGATGTTCTTAATCTTTAATCTAGTGATTATCACTTGGATTAACCTGATCGTGACTCCATATGCTCGAAGAGTATGAGACACCCTATCAAGTACATTTTAAATGTACAATTTCCCAGAGAGTGTTAACAACTCCAAATCTATCCCAGTAGATCTTTATTCATTGAATAAAGGTTGTACTCCTCCCCCAGAATTCTACGGAGAATTTCTATGAAAGAATATCTATGAAAGCCAGGCTTTAACCTATTGCTTTATTGGGATTTACACAGTGTCATGCGCTCCCACTACTAACCTCCATATATACACAAGAATTATTTCGTTTTGAGTCAAATCATAAACTATTATGATTATTTCAAACGCCAGTTCCAATAACCTTATGCTTGCTTCAATCCAAACATGGATCGAATAACCCGCAAACCTTGTTTATCGGTTATTCAAAATCGTCAGGATGTTGTAAACATCCTCCAAAAGGGTTTCCTTTTCAGGAAAGCGATTTTGATCTACAACTGACACATTTCATAAATGAATATACGCAGTTATCAACAAGCATCTTCAAAATGGATTTACCATGGCAACAGGTAAAAGGTTGAACCGTCATTAAAACAATGTTGATAACGATACCTTTCCGTCAAAAGCCCAGCTTTGTACGTTGGTATGTTGCCATCCATGTATGTCTTCCCTGAAGACGTTTAATGTACCAATAGGCACAATGCCTTGTGGTACAACAACTAGTATCCAAAAGTTGTTATACATGGAATCCATTTCGGACTCATGGCACTTTGCCATAATAGGGAGTCGATACCTCGTATCACTTCCTCAAAATGTAGTCGGTAAGTATACCTTCATAAGATTGACATCTCTATGAGGTTAGATCAGAAACCCATACCCTAGGTTGTTTTCTGACTCTATCCGATCTACTCAGTTCTTGTGTATTGAAGATTAATGGTATAGATTCATCATAGATGAATTATCGTGTTCCATTAAGGACTTTGTGCCTTGAACTGCTATATTATTACTACTCGATTTTCATCGAGTATCACTAACCTCCCACTGACCACTGCATATCGGTATTCCTCTCAGGAAAAATGCATGGTGAGCAACAATCACATTGTTCTCATGTGAGATTTATAAGTACTATACTTAAGGTTTCCTAGGATAACCTATATTGGCACTTATCCATTTGGGTCCTTAGTTTGGTATCATCAAACGTTATGCTTGGCATACCTAAATTATCAGGAATGAGAAACCTCGTTTCTTCCCTGTTCATATCCTATATGATATCTGTCAAACAGATTTATATGGAACCTTATTCTAAATAAGTTTTGCACTGTTAATACAAATCCTATTGAGGAAATAGTAGCTCAGAGCGACTTGTGATAAACCTTATCATGTCCTCATCTGAAAGAATACCGTACTCTTTCATGTACGTATGAACTTACTTACTGCTTAAGTATTTTCCATTACGGTCTTACCGTGGCGGCATAATACTATAGCCGATCTGTTTATTTACTTCGTGTCGAAACTTCAAAAGTTTCCGATCTTTGTTCTTCAAAAGAAACACATAACCATAACGTGATGCCACATCCGTTAAGGTCACGAAATATTCATGTTCACATCTAGCCTAGCTAGATATGGGCCCACTTACTTCACCATGAATAGGGCTAACAGATCGGTGGCCCTTTTACTATTACCAAGTAAATAGTATTTTAGGTACTTTACCTAATAAACTAGATTCGCAGACCTTATTTGAATAGTCAAATTAGTCCTAGTACCCACTCTTCAAAAGTGTGGATATACGAGTCTCGTTTAATTGTGTCCTAGACAACAATGCCACACAAATAAGTCTCTATTGATCAAATCAATTTGAGCTATTTATTTTTAATTTTTATATGTTTGAGATTTTATTATATTCAAAATATAAATTCGGTTATTCATATCTAATGTGTTTATCTCAGTATCATCTTTATATAATAAAACACTTAGTGTTCTAGAATATAAAGGTTTATCCAGAATGGATTAAACACTGATATAGAGATAATGTCTCTAGTCAAACTAGTTACATTATAATAGTTCCTAATTTAAGTACATACTACAACATAGGTATGTTTCTAAATTTAGGTATCTACGGTCGAAACAGCGACTTTCGTCCCGTTTCCGATTCGAAGAGAAATCTCGGCTTGAAGTCAGTATCCAGCTCATAGCGGATTCTGAACATCAATACATATATGTTATGTACCACACAAATATTTAAAATCTAATTTTAATACTAATAGTGAACATAACTTTGACAAATATATTTTAAAGTCAGAGCCTCGCCCTTTCTTTAATTCCTTCGTGTCTTCCATATCCAAATGGTAGTCACTTTGGGATATGTCAATTATCTTTTCAATATTTCACAAACCTTTGGCCAAGCCTTGGGTTTCGGAATATCGAAAGGATGTGCACCTTGTGCAACATGCCCAATTGCAACCTTTGACTTTTCACCACTAGAATAGTCAATTAATTCTCTAAGAATTATTAATTGCAATTTAATACTTTTAAATCTAAAGATAGATTTATGATAAGTATTAATTAAGCACTAAAGTCATTATCACATAAATCTTCCAAAGATTTTATGCTCTACTTATTTGCTTAATGGGCCTAGTCATAATAAGTTATTTTATCAAATAAATTAACCTATTATTAATTCCCAATTGAAAATTAAATCATTTAAAACATTTATTCCAGGATTATATATCCTAAATATTCAACTTTTCAATTCTTTCTTGATTTTAATAATCCACTATTTAATCAATTTTAATAAGGTACTATTTATTATAATGATTACAATAATCCATTATTTAATCAACTATAATTTTAATATTGAGTACTATAATCTTAATTAAAATCAACTATCATTTTAATTCAATTATATTGATTACTATAATCCAATTATAAAACCAATTATATATTAAATGAGTTTGTATATAGTCCAACTATATATATTTTAAAACAACATAAAATATTAGTCCAACTAATACTTTTGATTAATATGACGAGTGATATTTGTTTGAGCGCGTATGGCGAGAATTCGAACGAATGTTGCAAATTCAATACTGCCTCCCACTATTTTTCGTCGAGTCTCTAACCCTCTGTCGAGTACTCGGGAAACCGTGTTTCCTAGTGGGCTAGGATCCCGTTAAATATCACACAATCTTGACTTTTGCCAACAAATTGTATGATAATTAACTAGGTAGATCTCGAAGATCAATTGGATCTCATCCAACTCCTAGATCCAGTAGGTGGACATCCAGTCCCAAACATATCTTATATATGTCTATACATCGAATGTATACCCTAACCTTTTTCCTCTGAATCAACTAGGCCTTGGCTTTGGCACAACAAACCTAGTGATCCCAGTCAAGCCCGGAACCCATTGACATGGAAGCTTCGTAATCAATGTCAATGGACAAGAAGTGGTCTTGACTTTGGCCAACAAACCACAACTTGGACACGACACCGATATGGAACAAAGCCTCGTGATTAAAACACATCTTTGACGGACAAGGGCTTGACTTTGGCCAACAACCCTGCCAATCTCGGATTTTGAGTAAGAATCACTCAATGGAAGGAAAATAAACGCTTGATATTTAACGAGGGTTTTTCGCGTGCAAATTGGCTACCAATTTAATTATCTTTGTTAAGGTCTCATCATCATACACCCTTAAACATGCATTCTAAATACATAATAAAGCGAGTATGAAATAAAATAATAATGATATGCGGATGGATACTTAACACATTGATCCTAGATCAAATCTCTCCCTTTCTCACTCAAGCTAGCACTTGTACTACTTCTAACCCGTTACACTACACTTCTAAAGAAACCTCATTTACATAGAGGGGAATAGGTGAGAAGAGAATACAATAGAATAGAGGTGATAAGGCTGGACACGCAGGTCCAATTTAATAAATCGATTTATTACAACAATTTCTAAAATTGCCCCACCCGACTAATATCCATCCGATATACATTATTCATTCAACACAACCATATTCACACACATAAGCATGCTATCAATCAATCAATCAAATTAATTAATCTGATAATTAAGTGATCATCCAATGTTCAAACAACGATTTGATTTTGTTCGAGTCAAACTCGTTTTTGCGAATAAGTACTTAAAGTACGAATTCATGAATTAAATTAAACTACATCATTAAATCTAATTTAACTTGTATTTAATACTCATTCACTATTCAATTCTAAATTAAATATTACCTTTTATTTAATAAACCTTTTACGATTTAAATTCCAAATTTAATCGTAACGCGCGTCAAAGACCGATTAACATCCAACGTCAATTCAATTAAAGTCCAATGGGCTTTTTAATTGATTTCTTAGGCGTGGACTTTTTTGGTCAACTCGGGTCAAACCGATAACCAAAGTCCAATCCGGGATTTACCCCATAAGCCCATAAATCAATCTTGGCCCATTAGGCCCAATTGAACTTTAAAGGTTCATTAGTCGCATTTGGGCTTTATAGTTAAGGTTTTGGGCCCAATTGGATCCAATCCATTGGCCTAAATCCAACTTGATAAATCAAGCCCAATAGGCCCAAATACAACATTAAAGTCCAATTTCCAAAATTAGGCCCTTAATTAAATATACAAAATCCAATTTCATATTCAATTAAACTAAAGTGTATTACATGATTAATAAACTAATCAATATTTCTAAAACACTAAATTAGTCCAATTAATCATACTCATTATTATCATCACATGTCCAACACATTAATGAAAATCAAACCCACATTACATGCTTCTAAGTCTCGGCAAAGGAAGGTAATTTTTTTTTTGTCCGATTTGAATTTAATCCAACTAATTCCACAATCGACATCTAATTAACTTCCCGAATGATTTCATACACATTCAATGTTCATAAAATCAAAAATCCAAGACATTAAAGGGCATACACATTCGGCCAACACAAGAAATTTGGGGATTTATGTTCAATTCAAAATTCAATCTAATTGACTTCAAATTAACATCATCCCAATCATTAAACCATCCAATGAATCAAAATGAAAAAATTCCAAATTCCAAACATGCTTGAAGATTCGGCCAAAGTGATAAATTTGGGGATTTATGTTCAATTCAAAATCCAATCCAATTAGTTTCAAATTAACATTATCCATAATGATTTCAACTCATCAAATTAATCAAAATCAAAAATTCCAAGAATCCAAAAAATCACATTACATTCGGCCAACATAAGATTTTGGGGTTTTTTGTCCAATTCAGAGTACTATCCAATTGACCTCAAATTAACAACCTTAATGATTTCAACTCATCAAATTAATCAAAATCAAATTCAAAAAAAACCCAAAATCAATAATAAATCGGCCAAGGTATAATATTTGGGGAAAATAATTCCAAATCATTTTTCAACAAATTGGTCCAACAAAATGAAATTAAACATGTTATAAGCATACTTAAACAATCAATTTATTCAAATCAGGCTCAACAAACATTTACCCAAATTTTAAGCCCTAAAATTTCATGCTTGAACCTATAGCTCTTGATGCCATTGTAGGTTGTAATCTAGGTCCCAAGATCAAACAAGACATGAAAAGAATGCATGAATACACCAACGAAGATAGCGGAATACTTACATTGGTTGGTTGAGTCGATTTGAAGACGAATGAAGGCCAAAAAGCCACTGCCTTGCTCACGCCACTGTGCAGATTTGCTCACTGCCAAGGACGCCCACTGCATGCAGTCCACTCCCTTCCATTTCCAGATTTGAGCTGAGAAAACGCAGCTCCTAGCTTCGTCGGATGGATCCCGGCTCATGGTCGAACCTCCCTACCACCTTCGCAAGACTTGTAAGTGTGCTAGCACTTGATTTCTCACCATGAAAAACCACTTTTGGCTTCCTTTGTTCACGCCATTTCTGGTTCCAAACCAGTGAAGAAAACAGGCTGTTATGCGTGAGGAGAAGAGAGAAAATGAAGAGATGAAATTGTGTATTGGTTATTACAAAAGTTGTAAATCATTTGTTTTATATATTTTCAAAAAATATTAAATGATTTACCAATTAATTTTAACTTTCAAAAAGTCAAATAAATTGAATGTAATAAGCTTGAGTGTTCCACACTCCAATATCAATGTCCATCAAGTTATATCAACTTTAATAAAGTGACATGTTGAGTGTCTTTCACTCAATCCATTAATCAAATCATCAATCACTCAAACTGACTTTTGATTTGACGCTTGATGTGACGATTGATTTGACGCTTGATGTGACTTGCGTCGCCGCACTCGAATTCGAAATACGAATGCGCTCGCAATCATACTCGGGCTCGGGTTCGTTAATTCCAAATTAACGATTTTTTTTCTGTCGCGTCGTAATTAATGATTACGCCTAGCGAATTCACTATTCACGTCGCTAATGAATTAATTCTAAATTAATTCGTTCGCCCGAATTAAAATATAATTTTAATTCCGCGTCGAAATCTAATTTCGTTTAATATATCGAATATATTAATTTACCGATTAATTCCAAATTAATCGTTATCTCTCTCTAGACAATATTTTATCCTAGATAAAATATCTCCGTAATTAATCCTAGATTAATTTTCTCTCTTCTATATAATCTCAGATTATTCAAGAGTGCGAGTTGTGCGTCATCGGTGGATTATCTCGGGAAGCGACCCATGAGATCCCCGGATAAGTTGACAGTAAATACGGTCGTCGGAGTATCCGAATCACGTACGTACCAAGTACTACGTTCTACCGATTTACGAGACAAGGTCGACTCCTAGCAAAGCACCAAGTCTTCCAATTCTCCGGACATATCCATTTAAGAATATCAAAGATCTGTATCAAGCGTAGTATACAAATGTATTGGGCATATCGGCCCAGTATCAGATAGTCACGTGCTAGGGCTGGGGCTGGATAAGTGTCTGCCCCGTCCGAAGCACATATCGGATGTCTGGTAACATAGTCTCTATAATCGGATATTCATGACCTGGTCACAATATCTCGATGGTTGCGCAACACTCAAGAGCACTAGTACCGTATCCTGCGTGACATCATCTCCAATATGACTGAAGTGATACTTCCGTTTTGACATCACACCCAATACACTACGACTCTTGATAAACCCAGAAGTGGTGTACGCAGAACCGGTTAAAGCCTGTACCACCAAGACCAAAGTTTATCGATTATCGTAAGTATTAGCGATGTAAGTCTCAGGTTAAGACTATACACACCTACCTTGATTTCGGCCTCCCATAGACACATAGTCATAATACCAATGGGATTCCGAGGGGTCTATCCAGAGCGAAGCTGTTTCCCGTACCATCGGTGAAACACGACCTCCTATCGCACTTGCATAAGTATCCAATACTTATATATATGAGAACTATGTCGTTGTGCCCTCACAACGCACACAAGTGCAATACTAGCCTATTCCGCATTATCGATGTCCAGTCTCGCGATATACTACGGCTAGGGATATTTAATGATTAATCCTTCGGGGACTGATACTGTCTCATATCATTCTCAGTCCAGGAACTAATCATAGGGACCTCTCTTCATTTATATATATATTTATGGTGATCTCATCACAAATGATGAGAGTGCAATTTCCTTGTCACATAGTAATTTGTTACAACAACACAATGATCTGTGCAAATAGTGACGTTATGGGTCATTTTGTCCAACACAATGATCTAATCACAAAGATGAAATACATGTCTTTGTTTGCTCCTTACAGAATATTTTATATTAATAATTTCATACTAAAATCTATATTTACGTATGCCACTCATACACTAGTCAGAAAGCACATAAGTGATCACATGTATGTATGATAATTTACAATGACAGATGAAAAAAACAATTTATTGTAATGAATAATAATAATTTATTATTCTGATAATAATCCAATTTACTTATACATGATCCTCCAGGACATACTGTTGGGGTTTTGGGGTAGGGCGCAGCGGAAGCGCGGGTCCGGGCGATATCGTATTTTAAAACTTTTTCAAAATACCGAATAAATTATTCAATATCCAATATGAATAATTTATTCATATATTACCTAAACCAATTTATTTAATATCATATATTAACATAAATATAGTTGAAAACTCGCGAAACTTTTACGAAAATCATTTTTCTGCAAAATTGCCTAAAATGCGTTTTTGACCGAACCGACTACCCGACACTTATGGAAACTTCCCAGGTCAGCTCCAATAGTGTCGGAATAGTTCATGGGCTGCCCAAACAGTGACAGAATCACTGTTTTCACAGCCGTCATCCGGTTGGCTCAAAATCCACCCGGTAACGCCGTTTTTGGCCGTTTTCGCTTATTTCAAGTCGGAAACACTTTTCGGAAATTGTGCCAACTCCCAAAACACATCCAATACATTCTAAAGACAACATTTTCATCACAAAATTAGTAGCTCTTCCAGGTCTGAAACAGTGACCAAATTTGCCAAAATACATACTTTAAATCCAATTTTTTACCAAGATTAATCTAATTAATCCAACATCAATCCAAAGTCACCATAAATGAAGAACTCTAGAAAAATTCTAGGCATAATAAGAGTGGCTATTACACTCTAGAATGACAACAAATTTGTCAAACAATAATTGTTTAAATTGGATAAAGATTACACTAATTTCATCCAATCTACACTTCCCACATGCATTATCTTCCAACTCCAACCACCAAACACAAAAGCCCCAAAAAATATGAAAAGAAGAAACCGTAGATATCTTTATATTATCAAGAAACAAGAAAAAACAATTTCTCAAGCTTAAGGATTTTGAATATTACCTTAATTTTCCAATTTCCTAGAGCTTGTTTCTTGATTTGTTTCTTCTTTCTCCATGGATTCATGTAACAAAATTTGGAACCCATTTTTAGCTTTGAAGTCTCGACAGTGGAGAGAAAAAATGAACAAGAGAGAGAAACAATTTTCTATTCAAATATATATGTTTACCGAAAATGGGTATTATTGCCTTTTTTTTTAAATCATATTAAATGCAATTTACTTTATACTATCCAATCAAATTGGAACACTTACAAAGTATAATTAAATTCATGCCATGTTTTCCAATCAAAATTCACCAAGTATTATTCAATTAATAATAAATGGATAAAGATTGAAAAATCAATCATTTAATTACTTAACTATTAAATAATTAAACAATTAATTTATACAAATATATGTATTTTATTTACATTAAATAATAAATACATAAATTTATGACATGTGTCAAAATCTCATTTGACGAATAATTAATGTGTATCTAATCGTATTATGTATCAAATACAAATACACAATAATTATTATCGGACAAAATCCCTTAATTGCATGTGTTGTCGTTTAACGATTAAACGATCCGAATTAACTCATTTAATCCGGTGAAGTATTATGAATAATCAGTATTATTCATATCGAGTTGCCCAAGTGCTCAACGAGTACACTTCATATTGTGGGACTCTCTAAGTTTAGGTCTATCCGTCACGAAATCTAATTTCGTGTCCATAATCCACCCACTCAGGGATTATGACGACCACAGATAATCTCGCTAAACTATACAAGTCGAGGTCATAGCATAGGTATAATCCCTCCGTCACAGGCCATCCGTATTATACCTGGGATATAGATCAGAACGTCAAATCTGTTCGGTATTATAGTCGACTTTCAATTTACGATCTCTAAATAACATTTGGAACTGGTTTCCGACGTTATACCACGGCCATGGATTTACTAGATCATAAACACGTGTTGGATGCCTATGCCCTGTACACAGGACTAACGAATCCTATCTTGATACGCACTGGATATCATGAGCATCAGTCCATACCCAACGAACAGGCGGATGTCTGATCATGAATAGATCGTTGACGTGACTGCCATCAAAGTGTGGAGGATAGCTCATATATCCACAGTGGTATCTTAAGTCGAAGGACCACTATGCTCGCTCAACTCGAGAAGGTTCCTATTGACGTTGGTGTACCATCTATTAGGAAACCTTCAGTGAGTCGTTCAGTGTCTTATCAAATAAACACGTACATGTCTATACGAGTCTCCCGATACTCATGGTTCACTGGGATAAACCATCGGACCAAGTCATGATATACGACATGTACTGGTCTCAGCGGATTTTACTAACCGACCCGTGTTAGTAAATCTTGACCAGGAACTTTATTTAAGGATATACAACTAATAGTGCGCTTCCCAATGTCAATTACAAACTACGTTGAAACTGCGCACTATACTGTAAATCTTAGGGTCTTTGTCTAATATACACGTATCACTGAACCAGATTCAGTTTCGATATAATCGTAATCAGATTAGATCGAATAAGTGTATAAAATACAAGGGTGCTACCACTAAAATTAGTAATGTTATGGAAAATCGAACTGCTCGTATTTATGAATCGGACATAAATACGATCCGGATTGGCACTCGGAGCACCAACCTAACAATTTCTCCCACTTGCCTAGTGCCAATCCATGGTATCCTATACACATCTTCAATGTATATCATATACTCATGGCCCTCAAGAGCTCACCAGCACTCAAGAGGTAGGCATGAACAAGTAAGTCTGCTTTAAAAATCGAATCTGTCAAACGAACCCAACCGTATTCCTAAGCCAGCACCATTCATATTTTATAAAATCAAATTCCACATCAATATGACTCATATGTTATTTATTAGTATTATGCTATAGCTACTGAGTTATCTATGTATTTAGATATCAAATCCAAAATATTATAAGACAACCGCATGCACTACACTAATACGAAGACTTCTAATCTATGAGGTCACTATGCAACTTCATAAGTCAATACTTCTTAAGCTGCAACTGATTCCACTAGTATAGTAGAATCAACGGTGACACTCTCACTACATTTTTCCTGTCTTTATATGACATAGACCATCTAATGTCATAATTAGAATCAAAACTAATCTGACCTTATGGTTGCTGACTAACTTCTCCAAGTATGAGAAACTCGTTCTTAATATCTCAAAGATCGCAAAGAACATGTTTCAAGATCCATCATATGGTCTGCAGCAAATCAAAATAACTCGTAACAATTACGATTAAATTGATATCTATAATCACACATAATATGGTATTCATCACGCCATCATCCTATGATGCATAAGATTGACTAGACATTCCAATCAATATTTCTTTCGATAAAGGAATCATCTTTTACGAAAGATGAATACTATATATATAAAAGACACGTTAACTGTCAAACAGTTATACTAACTGTCATACATTTAGTCTTGATGTGTCATTTATTAGATCGTATCTAATATGCAACTAATGAGAGTATCTCATAAGTCTCTAAGTTTTATATCTTATATAAAACCTTATATCAAATACAATAGAGACTACTCTCACTGCTCTCACGGAGAAAATGAGACGTAGGATATATAATACTAGAAAGAAATTTATACGCTCCCACTGACCCTACTGACAAATACGTATTCTCTATATTTCGATAAAATCAAACAATCTGACTGATATCAAAATCAGAGAACACGGATTTTCGGAAAGCTTATCCGAGTCTACAATAGGCTCCATAAGCTAGTATATTAAACTGTGAACTTAGTAGAATACAAACTCTAGGGCCATTCAAGAATGAACTCTTCAAACTAAGAAATCACGACCGATCTCTCATTCGAAGAAATCACTCAAGAACGCCAATTTGCATTCTTTAGCCAAAATACAGTTTAATATCAACATTAACCAACAGATCCTTAATTGTTCAATTAGTGCAACTAGAGACAAGTTTTCTCAGAATCTACAATAGACTATTGAGTATAACCTACTCACTGTCATACTATAAAGGTCAAACCTTTATCAAGCTTACTTTGCTTTTGCTGCGCAAATAATTTGCACATTTTATGAACTATTCATAACGAAAGCCTAATTAAGTTCAAAACTTAATCGTCGTAAGCCATGAACAATCTTAAATCTATGGTTCAATGATAATTTTCGGAATCGATATCAAATATCGCTCCCACTATAAGTTATAGGATAATTTTCTTCAATAAGAAAACAACAGAATCATTAACTATCGAATACTTTGTAAATTATTCTGACATCCTATTAAACTTATACAGAAGATGTCTAAGGGTCTCTTCATCTTATTAATTACGAAGTTCCATAGTTTATCATTCTCACATTTGACTTCACTAAGTCAAGTCCTTTCTGCAATCGTCAACATCCAATGTTAACATACCAAGTAATAAAATAATTTTATTACTCGATATCGTAGAAAAAATATTTTATCAAATAGAATACAATATTCTATTAAATAGAATTAATGATAAACCGTTCACTCGTACCTCCGAGACATAAGTACTTTCAATTATATAACTATTATATAAAAGAAATATTCAAATCTCAAACTTTTCAAGATTCAAATTTTCTCCTATACATATCATATATGTAACTGTAGAAACGAATGGAACCTAAATTAAAGAGATAAATTAGTGTTTCTGGAGCATAACCCCAAGAGTATCGAAAACTAATTCGGTAAACTCAATATCAACTCAAATCATATAAGATTCGAGAACTCCCACTTACCAATCCATCACAATGGAATCGCGGAAGTTTAATATCAAGCAAGAATCAAATTCATTAAATAACTTCAGAACTAATTGCCTTAAATTCATGCGTTTGATCAAATCAAACATCTTCGAACAATTCAAAGACGAGCAATGAATTTCTAAAGATACAGTTTTCAATACTACAGATATAATATCTTTGAACTATTCAGAATATTCTATCCGAATTTCATTAGAAACATATTGACAGTTCTTGAACAATTCAAGACGTTCAACATGTTCTCTATTAGAAACACGTAACTAAGTCATGACAATTCATCAACTAAGTTATGGAGTAAAGAAAACTATCTAAGGCAATTATTAATTCATTAAACCACATACATCCAATGTATTAGTTTAATAAATCTTGTGGTCCAATGACGATCATTGGTTAAATGAGATCTAATCACAACCTGAATACAATATTCATTAAATAGATAAGGATATGTGGTGTGATCTCGTATCAGACCATCCTTTACCATACGGAACAAGCATCTAATGCTTCTGTGATAAAAACTCATAAAGCACAGTTCTAAGTCATTTAGTTAACCGAATACGTTTTTTTATGTTTATCTTTTCATTAATGACACAACTAGTCATCTTAAAATATATAACAACTGTTTATACAGAACAAGTAATTATCCAATAGTCGCAAGTTCTGATATCAAATATCAAAACAGTTATTGAACATGATTTTAAATAACTAGACGGGAGATTCGGTATCCAATACCTATAATTGTCGTATTGTAAGAATCAAAATTCTCCATACACAACTATACGCATCTCCTTTCTTAAACTTTATAATTTATGTCCAATTATTCACAACAATTGTAAATAATTGATTAGCAAACTGGGTCAGACACGTGACTTCTAAAAGTCGCTAAAGCCAAGAAACGTCATTAAAAGATAAACATATACTAAAGGGATTTTCTTAATGCCAGTCAAGAATCTGAAGACATGAACTAATTCGTGCCAATTCTTTCTGCATCAGAAACAATTCTTTCTAAAATAATATCCTAAACCAGATATCTATTTAGATTACCTAACGTGACTTAGAAACTAAGTCACAAACCATCTTGATTTTCAAAAGAAAATCGGAACAACATTTCCAATGGTTTCATCCGTATCTAACAATATCTAAGTCTACGGTCTTTCTAGAACCTATTCTAGAACTATGCAACCATAAGTAAAGTCAGAAAACATATTCTAATAATAGACATGCAGTGGATTAGAAGCATAATTCTATGAACAATATAGAATAAAAAGAAAACGAAAGCAGTAAATTCCATAAAATTACGCACTGCTTAAGTTATGGATTTTAAACTCACCAGTGTCTCCCACTACTTTACATAATACCGTAATCCCCAACGGACAACGGGAATTCAATAATTAAATCGAATTCCATAGTGAGAGTAGGATCCCATGAATATATTTCGACTCACAGCTTTGGCACGATCTCGCCTACGTATATTCATTAGGTAGACAACTCTTTGTCAATCACTCATTAGTGACTCCTAGTTTTGGTTCTGACCGTTTCTCGCTGTGATAGCTTTGGCACGTTCACAGGGAGTCGTATCAAGGCTACACTTGTCAATGACAAACTCAAGCTACCGATGTAGTCCTGACAGCTTTGGCACGTTCAGGATTTCCACTTTCACTTGAATTTGTCTCTTATCATATAAGTTCTACCGGCGCAAATGAACTACCATCAACCATAACTGCAAAGCTTTGGCACGATACAGCTATAGCACCAGGAAATCATTTGCATCCGTACTGGCAAGGCGGACCAAGAAACATGTATCCAATGAACGTTACTTTACAGCCATATTTAAAAGCGGGGATTTTCCTACGAAAGTTATAATCTACATCCAATGCAGAATTTTAATCTAAATCATTTTCTAAACATTTCAATTCTACCTATAGAAAATATAACTTAATTTAACTATTAAATTTCGTTACATTTTTCGTTAGCGTAAAACTGAAAAGTAAAGAAACATATCTAGATTACATGCATGTGCGAGCAGTAAATTGAATTAAATATCATATATCAAGCATGAATAATGTAATGGATGAAGCATCAGACCCGCTCTGATACCATTTTTGTTTGTTGGGGTTTGGGGACGGGGTGCAGCGGAAGTGCGGGTGCGTGCGATATCGTATTTTAAAACTTTTTCAAAATACCGAATAAATTATTCAATATCCAATATGAATAATTTATTCATATATTACCTAAAACAATTTATTTAATATCATATATTAACATAAATATAGTTGAAAACTCGCGAAACTTTTAAGAAAATCATTTTTCCGCAAAATTGCCTAAAATGCGTTTTTGACCGAACCGACTACCCGACACTTATGGAAACTTCCCAGGTCAGCTCCAATAGTGTCGGAACAGTTCATGGGCTGCCCAAACAGTGACGGAATCACTGTTTTCACAGCCGTCATCCGGTTGGCTCAAAATCCACCAGGTAACGCCGTTTTTGGCCGTTTTCGCTTATTTCAAGTCGGAAACACTTTTCGGAAATTGTGCCAACTCCCAAAACACATCCAATACATTCTAAAGACAACATTTTCATCACAAAATCAGTAGCTCTTCCAGGTCTGAAACAGTGACCAAATTTGCCAAAATACATACTTAAATCCAATTTTTTACCAAGATTAATCTAATTAATCCAACACCAATCCAAAGTCACCACAAATGAAGAACTCTAGAAAAATTCTAGGCATAATAAGAGTGGCTATTACACTCTAGAATGACAAAAAATTTGTCAAACAATAATTGTTTAAATTGGATAAAGATTACACTAATTTCATCCAATCTACACTTCACACATGCATTATCTTCCAACTCCAACCACCAAACACAAAAGCCCCAAAAAATATGAAAAGAAAAAACCCTAGATATCTTTATATTATCAAGAAACAAGAAAAACAATTTCTCAAGCTTAAGGATTTTGAATATTACCTTAATTTTCCAATTTCCTAGAGCTTGTTTCTTGATTTGTTTCTTCTTTCTCCATGGATTCATGTAACAATTTTGGAACCATTTTTAGCTTTGAAGTCTCGAGAGTGGAGAGAAAAAATGAACAAGAGAGAGAAACAATTTTCTATTCAAATATATATGTTGACGAAAATGGGTATTATTGCCTTTTTTTTTAAATCATATTAAATGCAATTTACTTTATACTATCCAATCAAATTGGAACACTTATAAAGTATAATTAAATTCATGACATGTTTTCCAATCAAAATTCACCAAGTATTATTCAATTAATAATAAATGGATAAAGATTGAAAAATCAATCATTTAATTATTTAACTATTAATTAATTAAATAATTAATTTATACAAATATATGTATTTTATTTACATTAAATAATAAATACATAAATTTATGACATGTGTCAAAATCTCATTTGACGAATAATTAATGTGTATCTAATCGTATTATGTATCAAATACAAATACACAATAATTATTATCGGACAAAATCCCTTAATTGCATGTGTTGTCGTTTAACGATTAAACGATCCGAATTAACTCATTTAATCCGGTGAAGTATTATGAATAATCAGTATTATTCATATCGAGTTGCCAAGTGCTCAACGAGTACACTTCATATTGTGGGACTCTCTAAGTTTAGGTCTATCCGTCACGAAATCTAATTTCGTGTCCATAATCCACCCACTCATGGATTATGACGACCACGGATAATCTCGCTAAACTATACAAGTCGAGGTCATAGCATACGTATAATCCCTCCGTCACAGGCCATCCGTATTATACCTGGGATATAGATCAGAACGTCAAATCTGTTCGGTATAATACAGTCGACTTTCAATTTACGATCTCTAAATAACATTTGGAACTGGTTTCCGACGTTATACCACGGCCATGGATTTACTAGATCATAAACACATGTTGGATGCCTATGCCCTGTACACAGGACTGACGGATCCTATCTTGATACGCACTGGATATCATGAGCATCAGTCCACACCCAACGAACAGGCGGATGTCTGATCATGAATAGATCATTGACGTGACTGCCATCAAAGTGTGGAGGATAGCTCATATATCCACAGTGGTATCTTAAGTCGAATGACCACTATGCTCGCTCAACTCGAGAAGGTTCCTATTGACGTTGGTGTACCATCTATTAGGAAACCTTCAGTGAGTCGTTCAGTGTCTTATCAAATAAACATCTACATGTCTATACGAGTCTCCCGATACTCATGGTTCACTGGGATAAACCATCGGACCAAGTCACGATATACGACATGTACTGGTCTCAGCGGATTTTACTAACCGACCCGTGTTAGTAAATCTTGACCAGGAACTTTATTTAAGGATATACAACTAATAGTGCGCTTCCCAATGTCAATTACAAACTACGTTGAAACTGCGCACTATACTGTAAATCCTAGGGTCTTTGTCTAATATACACGTATCACTGAACCAGATTCAGTTTCGATATAATCGTAATCAGATTAGATCGAATAAGTGTATAAAATACAAGGGTGCTACCACTAAAATTAGTAATGTTATGGAAAATCGAACTGCTCGTATTTATGAATCGGACATAAATACGATCCGGATTGGCACTCGGAGCACCAACCTAACACATACATCCCAATAATTCTCACTAGAATAGATGAGACATGTCGCGTAATCCTATACTTTGTCGGTGACCTTCAAAAATGCTATCTCTGTGATGATTACATCTCTCATTTGCACTATCTCCCTGATGAGATGGAATTTCCTCTCTACAACCTTCCCTTTTTTTTGGCTTCTTAGTTATTCAATTCAATTTAGTACATGTCAATACATTACTCTATCATACTACTGGAAGCATCTGAACATAATACTCTTAACTTGAAAATAACGAGTTTTTACCAGGATGTTTTACCCAACACTCCCACGAACGTTTAGGAATCGACGAAATTCGACTCGAAACAACTAGACAAATTGGATTACTAATTATGTTTCATTCTTGTCTCGTTCTATGTGAAATCAAGCACTGATCGAAAAAACCATCATTATAGCCTCATAATACGTTCTAAGATCTTTGATTTGGCATGTGGCTTGACACGTGAATCGAAGCAAAAAGTCGGGATCGTGACTTGCACTAACACATGCCTTCCTCACGTTCACCAACATTTCCGGCATCCTTTGGCGGCTCTCAGCCACCCAGGGACTCATGGTGAATGAATGGTCAAGTTGGGGCCATCGTGCCGGTTGGAGGAGGCCGGCCATTGGCCCATAAATCTCTCACGTGCATAGGGGGTCAAATGGTGTGTTTTGGTTATTTTCGTCCATTTTAAAATTTCTGGAACTTGTGGATATTTATAGGAAGATTTTTAAAAATTAAACAACAGCCCCCATGAAATTGAAAATAGTCCGCTAACAATTAACTCCTTCGAAAATTCAATTTTTTTAGGCTCTTTGGGTACATATCCAAAAGTGTTCAAAAACTTTTTATTCCCCAACATCATCTCGTTCCAAGACTAAACTGCGATCTAAAAACCTTCAAAACTGTTTCGAAAATTCGGGATATTACATTCCCCCTCCTAATAAAAATTTCATTCTTCAAATTTCCCCATCTTTATATCTGATCATTCAAAATCGAATGCAAATATGGAAGCTATCTTATCCATATCCAAAAGCTATCTTGCTCTGTATGTCGTCAAAGGTTACGCATTCTGTGTGGAACAGGCCGCAACTCACTATAATGAATCCAAGTCAAACCAAACCAAATCTAATCAACCATTTCATTTCCAACCAAGTCAACACATCATTCGAATCAAATCAGAATCTACACATCAAATGAATTTCAATCATGCCAAAACAAAATCATATTAAAACCCATATATATTTGATAGATTTCAAACAAATCAGATCTTAATCGAATCAAAGCATATCCAATTAGTACATATCAATTCAATCACCTCAAATCACATGAAATTATAAAATCCAAAATAAATATGTTCATATCATATAAAATTGCATCAAATCATATCATGTCAAATCACATAGGATTCATTTTGTCCGTAACGAATGCAAACTATATCATATCACGCCAAACCATATACATTAAAAAGACCTTACACATATCAAATAAAAATCATAACATAGCATATCATTTATTAAATATGATCAAACCAAGTTACAAACATAAGATTATATGGTCTATAAATAACAGAAAATTTACTCAGATGATCGAATACCCTGTAGCTATAGTCACCGACATCTAAATATTTTGCTTTGATACCAAATCTGTAACATCTCATCAGATATAAGATGCTACAGGAAAGAGTCAGGAATAACCCATCTCTATGAGCCTCAAATCAAACAAAAAACAGACATGATGTACCTTAAACTGGGGAAACTTGAACATAGTCAAACATCGACACACAAACGGTAATAGCCAATAAATATATAAAAAGACCTCTAGTCCAACTCAAGATAAATAAAGTACACATCATCAATATTCAGGGCACCGTGCCCAAGACTATAGATATAAACCAAGACCTTTATTTACATACATATAACCACGTGTATTGCATGATACAAAACATAACCAACATAATTCCCTGACTTCTACAACATCTTCCAGGACTCTAGAATGGATGACTGTAATTTGGGTGATCCATCGTTTCGAGCATGATATTCTAAAAACTTGATGGCTGACCGACCACATTGTCAACCTGCAAAACAAGCAAATTATTATGATGTGAGTTATAAAACTCAGAAAGTAACCACACTCATACTATATAAAACAAGAATAAATCTAGAAAATAGTATACATATAAACATTTGTATATATAATAGTTTATAAAAAAACCTTTAAAATGTAATGCTAAAATGCATGGAAATCCACGATTGTATAGTCATTGTGAAAAATGATTTGAACAAATGAATTAAGAAACACCGTACTTATACTGATACTGAAAATATTTCAAACTTCGTATTACTGATTACTCTCATCAAATACAAAGCCTTCCGAAAAATACTTACATAAACTGATCCAGAAACTGAATTCATAAGGCATATTTAATACAAAGCTGAATCTTTAAAAAAAAACTGTAATATCTAAAATATTTACATTTTGAATTGAACTCTTTTATCATATAACTGAAAATGAAATATATTTGAAATATCATCAGATCGAAAAGTTTAAAATTTTCTTTAATAACGATCAGACACTACTCCTTTATATGAATAACCTTTCAAAAATCCACATCCAAATTACATATATATACTCATAAACATATCATGTACAAGTTTCCAGATGTTCTATGTAACAATCATACCAAAATCAACAAAAGCAAACAAATTAAGGATATATATATGTGTGTGTGTGTGTGCGCGTGCGCGGGGGCGCGTGCGTGTGTCAGAAACGAAGGAGAAAAATATTCAAAACATACTTACACAAACCATATATCGACATGATCAAACGAAGCTCGTACGGAACTCATTACCTAGTTTAGAATAAGTATAAGATGAATTCCTTCTGTACGGATGCTCTAACCAAAACTACAATGACACGAGCAAAAACATCAACCTAACTGATTACACAAACATTACCATTACAGATGACACAAAGTCAATCTCACTCATAATCATAAACGAAACTCATAATACAAATCCATACGTTTACTCTCATCCATAATCATAAACATAACTAATAATACAAATCCATAATCAGAAACATAACTCATAATATAAATCCATACTTTCAATCTCTTTCATAATCAGAAACATAACTTATAATACAAATCCATACTACCAATCTCATCAATAATCAGAAACATAACTCATAATACAAATCTATACAGTCAATCTCATCCATAATCAGAAATAGAACTCATAATACAAATCTATGCAGTCAATCTCACTCATCCTCAAAAACAAAAAACATAAATAAACCACATTAATCAAATCATTTGAAAATATATTATAATACTAATCTTTTGAAAATACTTTAGAAAACTAACCAGGCGTCCAATGTCTGAGTCGCGCGCCCTGGTTGAACATTGTCTGAAATAGGACCATGTTGGCAAAGGGTAACATGTAGGCCATTTTCAGATTCTCAGAACCCTATACAAGCACCAAGCCGTGTCAAAAAAATTTATTAAAACAAGTAAAACATAGTACGGGAACTGTGACGAAAATATATCATATCATAAGTGAAATTCAATGCGTCTCAGATATGTCTCTTTCAAAGAAGAATCTTTTAAGAACTAATTTTCAATGTGCTTTTACAAAAAAATAACAAACAAAGTTTCCACAGTATATCATAAAACTGAACTTTGTGATCAAAATCAAATTGCAAAATCAATATCATCATAAAATCTGATCAAGCGTCAGAAACCAAGTAAGCTGAACGAAAATATCAGGCATCCAATGCCTAGGTGGCGCTCATAGACCAAGTATTGTCCTAAACAGGACCATGTCGACAGAGGATAATGGGTCGGTCTACTACAGCTAGACAAGACCCTATACAGGCACCACGAAGGTTTTAAAATCATAAAACATAAACATCATACAAGCATCATGGCAGAGAACGTATCATATATCATCCAATCAAAAATTTCATATCACATGAAAGAAATTATCCAGAATCGTTCTTATCAAAATATTTTATCGTAAAATAAAAACATAAAATGAAAGTATTGTAAAGAAATTAAGCATGTAAATGGTCAGAAAACCCAAAATTCGATGTCGATCCACTGTTAATTTTGAATTTTGATGTCGTCAACGGCTGTTAATTCGCTAGAATGGGCAGAAAAAGCTGCCCATTCCGACGATTGTCTGGCCCAAATGATTTGGGGCCAACGCATTTTGGAACATATTAAAAAGAAAGAAATAGAACGAAAAATGAAAGAAAAAGAATATGGATGGCCCAACGTACGAATGGAAAAAAATAGAGGATGAAAAAGAAAAAACAAAAGTAGAGAGGAAAGACTTGTGGTCAATAAAGAAATGGTATGTGAGGTAAAATTCATCAATTTAAGCGGTAGAACCACCATGGGTTTCATTAATTCTCACTTTTTTTAGGTCGAGTTTGAGTGAGTTTCTTTCCTATATATGTTTCTAATTGATGTTATCATAATGGGCTTATTGGCGATTTTATAGGTAAGCTTCGAATTATGCCAGGACAAGCTCGGAATCGAACGAAACTTTATGAGGAGTCTCTTGGGCATAAAAGAAGTTTTAAATCAGTTTGTTGGCTAAATGAACTTGAAGTTTTGACTGATTGCATTGCTTGGTCATATTGGTATTTTTGGACCATTTTGGTGGATTTGGAAGATTCATTGGATTTTGGAGCCTGGGCCATGCATGAGACATTTTGCAAGGCTTTATTATTTCTAATGCATGTATAAAATAGGTCTTAGATGTGCGGGGTCTGTCTTGATTGATTTGGTAATGCAAACCTTGCAAGAATAAATCTTACAAAACCCACACGAGAATAGAATCTCTAGCAAAAGATCACCAAATACATGTTCAAAGATTAGAAACCGGTCAATGTTAGTAAAATAATGCTTATCTACTCTCCCCGTTGCCATACTCTTCCACATACTCTATTTTCATTTCACTCACTGGCCCAACGAGATTCATAATTAAGTTCACATTCTTAATATCATTCACAACAAATTCTACATGTTTAACACTCATAAAACTCTCACAATATTAACCCAGGTGTAACCCAACTCACTACTCTCATTTGTGATGGGGTTATACGCAGCAGAAGCGTGTTTTGGGCGAAATAATAGTTTTAAAGTTTTTATATTTACCGAATAAATTATTAAATATCCTATATAAATAATTCATTCATATTTTACCTAAATATTTTACTCGATATCAAATAACGACATAATTAATTTAGAAAACACTGTGAAATTTTTATGAAAATATTTCTCCGTAAAATAGCATAAAAACGAGTTTACGACCGAACCAACCAACCAATACCACATGGGACAGCGTGAGTTATGAGCTTTCCGGGTAAAAATATGCACAGTGACCAATTCACTTTTCGCATTTTTACCCGATAAGCTCATAACTCACCCGCTAACCCTATTTTTTACTATTTTCACGTATTTTCACTCTGAAATAATTTCTGGCAATTATTCTAATACCCAATACACATCCATTATATTTAAACATCATATTTTTCATCATGACAATTATGAACTTTTCAGACCTGAAACAGAATATGAAATTAACCATTTTCATGCTTTAAATCCAATTTTCTCAATATTAATCTAATTAATATGTACATCAATTAAAGCCATCACAAATGAATGACTCAAGAATAATTTAGATGTCATAAGAGTGGTAATAACACTCTAGAACGGAAACAAATCATCATCTGATAAAATTGAACTAATATTACACTAATATTAATCAATATCATTTCACATATGCATCAAGCCTCTCAATTCATCATCCAAATTTTAAAAAAAATAACAAAAAAAAAACCAAAATTAAAGACTAAAAGAAACCCTGGAATAATTATATAAAACCAAGAACAAGAAAACATATTTTCTAAGCTTAAGAATATTAAAGATTACCTCAAAATCTCCAAATTTCCTTAAGCTTACTTCTTGATTTGATCCCTTTCTCTCTAGTTTCTCTAAGAATTATTTTGGAATCTCTCTAATAGAGGATGTTCAGCCATGGCTAGCTTCATCAAAGAGAAAAATAATTTTTCACTTTAGATATAGTAGTGGCCGAAATTTAGGGTATTATTTGGTCTAAATAATTAGATTAATCAAATTAAATTATTAAAGCTTTTACACTTCAACTTTAAAAATCATGCCATATGTAACCATTAATAATTAAGGATATTTCATTAAAATTATTACATATAAATTATTTAATTATTTAATATTTAAATATCAAACTAATAAATTAATATATTTATTAATATATATTTTTTATTTACACTAAATAATAAAAATACATATATACAAGACATATGTCAAAATCTCATTTGAGTATTAATTAATGGTATCAAATCAAATTTTGTATCAAATACAAGTACACATTAATTATTAGATTACCAAAATGCCCTTAAGCATGTGTAATTTCGTTTAACGATTAAACGATTTAAATTAACTCATTTAATCCGAATAAATATTATAAATAATGTGTATTATTCATAATGCATTGCCCAAGTGTTCAACTAATACACATCATATTGTGGGACTCTCTAAGTTCAGGTTTATCCGTCACGAAATTTAATTTCGTGTCCATAATTCACCCACTCGTAAATTATGCCGACCATGAATAACACCACTGAACTATGCAAGTCGAGGTCATTACATACGTATAATCCCTCTGTAGTAGGTAATTCTTATTATATCGGGGATATAGATACGATCGTCATACCCTTTATGTATTATATAGTCGACTTATAAATTTTGATCTCTAAATAATCACTCGGAACTTGCTTCCGCGGTGTACCACGGCCATGGATTTAATAGATCACAAACACGTATAGGAAACATATGCCTTGTACACAGGACTGATAGATTCTATCTGATACTCACAGGATATAATGATCATAAGTCCACACCTAGCAAACCGACAGATGTCTGATCTAAATAGATCGATGACGTGACTTCCATCAAAGTGTGAAGGATAACTCATATATTCACAAAGGTATCTCAAGTTGAAGAACCAATATGTTACTATACTTCAGATGATTCATATTGACGTTAGTGTACCATCTATTTGTGAGTCATTTGGTGTTTATCGAATAAACATATATATTTTTATACGAGTCTACGAGACGTATCAAGGTTAAACTCGTCAATGATAAACTCAAGTTACTTGCGTAACCCTGACAGCTAGGGCACGTTCAGGATTCCGCTTTCGCTTGAATTTATCTAGTATCTAACATACATCCGATATAAATAAATCTCTATCGGCTACACCCTCATAGCAGAGGCACGGTCTCGGATGTAGTCACGGAAAAATATTTATAAACCGTATTGACAAGGCGAACCAAGAAACAAGTATTCCAAATACCAGTTACTTTAAAACCTTATTAAGCGGGGATATTCCATAAAAGATTCTTTTAATTTATTTAATCAAATTAAATAAATATATGCATGCAACAAGTAAAGATAAGAAAAAACATTAGATTTTAAAGGGCTAATCATATCGGAGTGTCCAGAATCAGACTCGCTCTGATACAATTTTGTAGGGGTTTTAAGGGGGAATATCCTTAACGCAGCGGAATAGTGGAAAATCAAAATTTTTCGATTTCAAAAATTTTTCTCGGATCAATTAAATAAACTAATTTATTTAATTATCAAATTATCAAATTCTGAAAAATAACACAAGATATCAAATTTCTTGGTAATTACCGAATTGCCCCAAAACTTTGTAAATTGATTATTTTAGCCCAAAAATTATCAAACATAATTTGGATGATTCTAAATCATTTCTAAAATGTTTTTCAACACATCTAATGCATCAAAATCAGATTTCACACAAATACCCAATTTTTGAGCAATTGCCGTGAGCAACCCAAAATTTCCAATTAATTGCAATTTGGTCCATTTTGTTCAAAACATGCCAAGATCAAATCCAATCAACCTAAAATTTTAAATGCATCATATTAATACCATAATACATCACATATATGAAAATCCCCAAATTTGGAGTGGGTTATGAACCCTAATTTTTCAATTTCATCAAATTATCCAATTTCACCAAATTTACAAAATCCAACACTTTAATCCATTCAATACTTCACCAATCAAGCCTCACCACTTTGAAACAACTCTAGAACAATTCTAGGTCACCAAGGAGTGGCTTACTAACTCTAGAATGGCAACTTTGAATTTCAAAGAATCAAAAGTAAGCTTTAAAACAAGTTTAAGCTCACTTACATGCATCAATCTTTCACACAAGTTCTCAACCAAATAAAACACAAACAATAAGAAGAGAGATAACATCCTAAGTATGTTAGAAACATTTTTCATGTTGGAGGAATTGAAAGAAAACTTACAAATGCTTAAGATTTCCAAGATTTTCTTCTTTTCTCCAAACCTTTTCTCTCCACCACTTTTGTGTTCTATTTTTGTGTATATCAACTTGTTAAACCCTAAAATGAAATGAAACAATATATACTTCACCCAAAAAGAGCCTTGGCCGAAATTGGTGGAAGAAATATCTAGATATTTTATTTTTGTTTCATTTAAAGCCAACTTGCCAACTTGTTTTAGAAATCATTAACACTTTAATGTAATTCAATAAGTCAACAATTGCAACTCAAAAATATAACACTTATATTCAATTTAGGGTGTTGGCCGAAAATTACAAATAAAAAGGAAAATGGATATTTTCAATTTTAACAATTAAAACAAATATCCAAGGAAGTCAAATTCAATTTGACAACATTTTCCTTTAATGTAAAGTCAAACATTTACACTTATAATCATTTCCTAACTTTATCATTTGGTGAGATATTTATATTTTAATTATATTAATCATTTAACAATTAAATAATTAATTAAATACAAATATCTCAAATATATGTATTATATTTACTTTAAATATCTCAAATACATACATTAATTACATATGTCAAATACCTTTATTTGATAATTTATTAATGTGTATTTAATAATATCATTTATTAAATACAAATACACATTAATTAGGAAATGACGGTTCGGCCCGTTTGCATGTATTTTTCGTTTAACAATTAAACGATTTATAAATAATCATAATTATTCATAAAAGTCGCCCTAGTGCTCTACGAGTATATTTCATTAGTGAGACTCTCTAGATTCAGGTATATCTGTCACAAAATCAAATTTCGTGTCCATAATTTACCCACCCGTAAATTATGATTACCACAGATAAACTAGTTGAATCATACAGGTCGAGGTCATTGCATATGTATAATCCCTACGTCACAGAACTGACGGATCCTATCTTGATACACACAGGATATCCTGAGGATCGGTCCACACCCAACGAATAGGCGGAGGTCTGATCTAAATAGATCGGTGACGTGACTGCCATCTAAGTGTGGAGGATGTCTCATACATCCACAGTGGTATCTCAAGTCGAAGGACCACTATGCTACTCAACCCGAGAAAATTCTTATTGACGTTGGTGTACCATCCATTAAGAATCTTCGGTGAGTCGTTCAATGTTTATCTATTATAAACACATACACGTCTATACGAGTCTCCCTAGACTCATGGTTCATTGGGATAAACCATCGGACCAAGTCTCAATATACGACATGTACTGGTCTCAACAGATTTGACTAACCGACCCGTGTTCGTGAATCTTGACCAGGAACTATATCTGATAATATACATTTAGCAGTGACACTTCCCATTGTCAATTACAAACTAGCTTTGTAACTGTGTACTGCATTATATATTATCGGGCCTTTGTCTAATATATACATATCGCTAAACATCATTTAGTTTCAATCTAATCGTAACCAGATCGAATATGTATATAAAAACAAGAGGTGCAACCATAAATAAGTAATATTATGGAAAATGGGATGTTCGTATTCATGAATCAGACATAAATACGGTCCGGATTGGCGCTCTGAGCACCAACCCCAACAATATCAAGCTAGCACGGGGACCAAATGGACATACGGTTCCGAGCTCCAATAATCTCATAATATTATTTAAACTCTTAATTAAATATTCTGAATTTTTAACTTCGGGTTATTACACTAAAAACCCGAAGCTGCACTCTTGTTCCCGCATGTAGATAAATTAAATCGAACCACGTCGGTGTCGATTGATATAGTCATTACATACGGATTAACCCTTCACGAGTATATCGTAATTAGAGCCGGGTCATAATGTTCGTTATACCTCTCTAATTATTTTCACATTAAGTATCATTGATTCTCTAATGAACGATTTATTCATAACCATTATAAATGTTAATCTTTCTATTCGTAATAGAAGACTTGAGCGCTCTAACCGTTCAAGTACCGAATCAACCCTTAAGGAAGATACTCATCTACTTCTCGCAAGAAGGAGTGAACTTCATATCTATGTAAAATGTCCCCAGCTACACACCAAACCATGTCCCCAAAGTACGTAGTTATTGGTCGGGATTGCTACACCAACCTTACCTTTGTAAATCAAATGACATAGCCTGCCATGCATAAGTTCGTAGTATACTCAGGATTAAGACCAATCCATATATGACCATCTAGTAGATCGAAATGAATTTCTTTATTTAACAAATATTATAAGAAACTCATTTCTATCTGTGTCCAATCCTATATGATCACATCATATAAGGTGTTTTCATTCTCATGTCTCCACATGGACGATCCCAGATCAAGGTCGCTACACAGTTATAGAATGGACCACAGCTATAGATAAACCATAAACAAAGTACCCACTTTATTTGCTTTCTATGGACTATTTTAGATTACTAACTTTAGACTTAAATCCTCTTGTGTATGCCACTCATACACTAAGTCTGAAGGCACATGAGTAATCTAGGGTAAACAAGATAATTTACAATATGCGATATTATAATAAACACTTTGATAAATGAATAATGCATCATTTTATTTCATAAAATATAATACCATTTACATTGCATGAAGCTCTATGGCACGTATCCCAACAGCATCATGACCCCAAATTAAGAAAGAATACTAACTTTAGTGAAACATATTTCGTATACGATTACTATATAATTCAAACATTTCGCCTCATACATATCCCACCAATGATTCTATAACATGGAAAATATCTACCATATTAAATCATGGCTATTAGAACATTGACTTAAGTTGATAATATATATATCGAGTTTCTGAAACTCCTTTCAGAACTCGCCATGGCCATGGACTTATATTATATCTCATGTCAAAGTGTGCCTATTGGGATATCAACTCTATATTATCCATAGCGGCAGATTCTTTATCGATCTCTCACTACCTTAGTATGTTTTTCATATTTCCCAATCATGACCATATGTGCAATCTCACTATGGACTACGGAGGTGTAATCTCAAAGCATATATGATCTACATATAAGATACTATGGTGACCTTAAGTCTAAGGATCATTCATACTATCGTAACAAAGAGAAATCCCATAGACATGTGGATAACACACTATATGGGTTCTCAAGTGGGTTAGTTCGATGTACTTGTTCTCCAACAAGCATCCATATGTTAGACTAAGTGAACACCTTCACTTGTAGCTTATGAGATCAGTTACCTTCCTTCGACAATGAAGTAGACATATGCCGATCTAAACTAGATTTATCAATGCCCTAGTATTGATAATCCTACGATCGTGACTATTTAAGAATGATTGGATCTCATAAATTAAACTTAATTTAATTCTTTTAATCGTCATTCTAAGGATTTATTTTACAAGTAGTCAAAATTATTTACAAACAATACTTATAAATAAACTATCAATTTTTATTAATCAATATAATAATGTAAAATTACATATTTATCCTTATTGGATTTAGGGCATATAACCAACACAAACACCAAAATCAAACCCTAAAACCACAGAAATCTATAGAGGATTTGATCATCGAAGTTCTACAGTAAAGAGCGAGTTTGCTTGGTGGCATCCCTATGAAGATATTTCGGAGTTTCAAAGAAAGTTACTTGGTGCAAACTTAGAGAGTTCTTCAAGTGATTACAATAAAAAAAGTAGAGTCAACAAAGATTTTGCTATGTCTAAATCTTTATAAGTTCTTTATTAGTGGATTGTGAATGGTAGCTTATACCTGAAATATTTTTTTTCTTGAAGAATTCTTTAAGAGCTTTCACTTTTTTCAACAAATTTAGGTATTGATTCTTTACTTGCTTTATTTTAATATACTTTATCAATATAATTTGAATTTGCATGTTAGTATATTAAGGGTGTATGATCTAGCCATATATGGCTTGTTTTAAAATATTGTAGGTAGTTTTAATTTCCATTGAAGTTACACATATGCCTTTTACTGGTGTATAGTCTAAACCTAAGTGAAATCCAATTATATGACTTTGAATTGAAATTATGCTTAACTTGTGTAATCGTCCTATTAAATCATCACTTGATTCTTATCTTTAATTTGTATAAAACTTTGTTTAAAAAAATTATTTAATAATCATATTATACATAGGAAGTTTTTCTCGCAAAGAATAAACTAGAAGATCCTCTTCATGATGAAGTGTAATATTTGTCTTATCAATCTTGTGCCAAAACATTGGATGTCAACACACTACTCCACTAAAGAA